>MCFK01005477.1:0-13367 GCA_003610855.1 Erysiphe neolycopersici | reverse complement strand
CGTCTATTTTCAATATTTCAAGTATAGGGGGGATAGGGGGGATAGGGGTTGGTTGATGGCTCAGATCCGTTGGATGAGCTTGAGATTCTTGAGATAAATTCATTGAATCAATCATTCTTATTGGTTTTTCATCTGATTTGTTTGCTGAAAAAAGGATCTTACATACATAAATAATTCTTTTTTCCTAATTCCTTATGCCATTCCCAAATAGGCATCTTATTAATCATCAGCATAATTAGTCATAAAGTATTAGTAATACATAAACATCATGAATTCATCAGGTCATTGAATAAGTATAAAAGGAAGCTTCCGATTATCAAATCTGTGATGACAAATACATATAGAATTTAACTACGTTTTCTTTAAGGAAAAAACGCACAAGAAGACCAACTATATTGTTCATCAGTGCTCACTATTCCAAAAATGACTTTTGTAGATCCAATATCTTGTGATAATTTACGCTAAAAAGCGCAAGCAAAATAGAGTAAATATTCAGATCTGAGTGATGGCAGACAATTCATTTTGGTCAATCGTGACACGCTATTCGGTACTTAGTAAAATTACGAGGTAGTCGCATAATTGAAAATTTAGACATAATAATGAAGGATTGGTACTAAGGGGGAGACTCAGCTATTGCTGCTTAGTTATTACATTCGATCTTGATGCGATTTAATAGATGATTATAATCTGTGACGGGTTCACGACCCCTGACTCGTTATCTCACATGACTGTAGACTGCTAGAACAAAGTAGTGAACAACAAACTTGAATTTATATAACCCTCATCTCGACCACCATGAATATTGCAGATGGCTTTCCGAGTTTGCAGATTTTGCGATAAGAAAATTACGGAACTCAGAATCCCGATTGACGGCTTTCGGCTAAGGCCGAGAATGCTTCAGCTATTTCTTGACAACAAATGAGCCCAAACCCCCCAAAACAAGTCTGACCTCGGTGATGAGTCAAAATTCATAATTGGCTATAATCTTTATGTCGTCATGTCTAGTCGGAAACTAGGTGGTGGAAGAATACTCGGAAATGGAAATTGTCTTGCACCTTTTCCTTTAGCTCATCAGCAAATATCAGAGTCAACTCCGCCTGCGAAACAAAAAATAACCTTTGGAGAGTCTGTTTTATCTCCTTTAATAGAAAATAGTCAGGATCTAAGCTCTGTTGTCTCTGTACAGAATGGGAATACCACAGCTGTCACGCCTGTTGGTACACAGCTACATTGCCCAATATGCAATGAAGAGATGGTGGGCCTCTGAAAATAATTAAGACATAAAAGCATGCTATTCTGACCTATGCATTAGATAACACTGCTTCAATTAAATCGGTTTGTGCTCATGGATATAGCTGGTAGTCAATGCTGACAATGGTAGGCATCTTGATGATAGTCATCAAGAGCTACCTGAGATTCAGCAAGATGAACTTAAAACATGGTTTAATAAGCAGGTAATCAAGGCAAAGAAGTTTCAACCACTTGTTGTTATAAATCAGAAACTGAAGGGACTGGATATCTTCGAGCCAAATGAATCCCCGATAGTCACAATCTCTACCACTACTTCGGCTAAACGTCCTGTTCTCTCTGAACTTTCAAAGTTGGACCCAGATGAAATAGTTATTAAATCACACTGGCAAAGATCTGGATATAATGATCTTTGCACAGAGCCATCATGTGGGAAAAGGCTTGGTTCAGTTAACGGGAATGTTAATTGTAGGAAATGTGGGAAACTATTCTGCGAAAATCACACCATGTATCAGATAAAACTGTCACGTTCTGCACAGCATGATCCTTTGAGAGGACTTTGGTGTAGAGTATGTGAGACATGTTATAAGTCTAGGGATGGATATAATGATCACAGCGGGGCTGAACGTAATCAAACGGGTGACTTCAGGACAATACGAACGAAATTTGTCAATAAAAAAAATTTAGAAACCTCAAGACTAGAAAAAAGGCTTACCAAGTTGACACAGCTACTGGCAGATCCTCCAGACGAAATTTTTGCCAATGAAAGTGTTTTAATGCAACTGAGTGGACAAAAAAATCAACGAAAAACATTAGAGCAATCGATAGTAGTATGGGAAGAAGATGCAGCAGTCTCTAGATGCCCCTTATGTCACCAAGAATTTGGGTCATGGTCATTTCGGCGACATCATTGTCGGTTATGTGGCCAAGTAGTGTGTGCCGACCCGCGAACAGGATGTTCCTCAGAGATAAGTTTGGATGTCATGGCAAGTAAGTGAAGTAATGTCGCTTGTTTCTTAGCAGGTCTCATATGATATTTCGGAGTTAACGCATTTTAGAAAAGAATTCTGGAAATCTAACCATAGACATACGCATGTGTCGTAGTTGCCAATTGATTATTTTTAGTAAAAAGGATTTTCTAAACGATATCTCTCATAAACCTTCTGACCAACTAGCTTATGAAAATCTTGTCGAATTAGAGAGAGGTATTCGCTTACTGCTTCCAAAATATCAACGCTTACTTATGGCGTTACAAAATCTCCAGATACAGTCATCGCAATCACAGCTTACTGAAGCAACGAAGGTCCGAAAACGACTCATTGATCTATTTGGCAAATATGATCAAGCTGCAAAAAGAATACGGGATCTGCCATCGAAAAGCTTTACCCAGCTTAAACTACAAAAAGCAGTTTATCAACAGAGTGCCAACTTTCTAAATATCCATATGTTACCCCTCAAAAGTTTTCCAAAACTACTCAAAAGTTGTTCATCTAATCATCATAACACCTCAAATTCTGTAACGTCTCTTGCTACCATCAAACGAGATACATTTGATCTTCCATCACAAACATCCTCGTCTTCAGGTGCTAGCTTACTTGAAGTTGAGGAAAGAGAGCTCACGGAACAATTAATAGCATTAGAAGAGCAGCGCTTTATGCTTAATGAGATGCTAAGTGTTGCTCGTAAAGCTCAGCGAGCTGATGAACAAGCCATCCTTTCGGAAAATATGACAGAGCTCGAAATTGAATGCGATCGATTGCGCGATGCACTCGAAAATCTAGAATCTAAAAGTATTTACTTATAAATATATGCTTAACTTGTTCGCACCATACTTTTATAATGTTCAGGTGAAACTCTATAGTTAATTTCAGTGTAAATTACCTTCATAATAATCAACCTTGGGGATCTGCGTACACTTAAATTAATATTCGGTTTAAAAAATTTTTCGCAAAAATGGATATTTATTTACTAATCTAATTCTTTCGAGCTGTATAGTTTGTTTGAATATGCCTTTTTGGATTTAAAAAGTTTATGAAAAGTAATATGATACAATAGTATAAGTAGGGCCTTCAGCGAGAGAAGTATTCGTGATTTTTTACATGGATAATATCAACCATATTTTTTTTCCTTATATTTTAGTATACATTTCAGCCAACATTTTACATCTAATAATGCTGATGTTGGATTATCGAAATCATATAAACGATATTTTTAATTTTGACTGAGATTTTCTTCAAAGTAAGAGTTCCAAGGGATTCTCGACAACTTTCTTGAATTCCTTGATCCATTCGCCTCCAACGGCGCCATCCACAACTTTATGATCAAAACTGCCGGTAATGACGATTTGGTCATCCCATTCTACGCTGTTAACCTCCTCTGAAGTAGCTCCTTCAATTGGAATAGCTACTTTCTTTATCGTACCAACTGCAAGAATACCTGCTTGAGGTGGGTTTATAACAGCAGTAAATCGATCTATTGCTGGATTCATTCCCATATTTGAGATAGTAAATGTTCCACCTTGGTACTCTTCTGGTTTTAATTTGCCATCGCGGGCACGTTTTCCGAGGTCTTTGACTAGAGCAGAAATAGAAGCAAGGCCAAGAGTTTCTACTGACTTTACAATAGGCGTAACAAGTCCAGTAGGGGTAGCTACAGCAACCTGTATATATTAAGTGTGAATTTCCAAAATTTTGTAGACGTGTGTATTAACGTACGCTTATATCAACATTACTAAATTGACGGATAAACCCATCTCTCCAACTTGAATTTACAGTGGGAACCTTCTTGCATGCAACACTAGCAGCTTTGATCAAAAAATCGTTAACGGATAGCTTATATTTTCCCTCAGAAGATCCATTTAAGGCATTTCTAAGTTTGAGAAGTTTTGAAACCGAAATTGTTGCCGCAACAAAGAAGTGTGGATTCTGATTAACAGATTGAATGAGACGATTAGCTATGGTGTTACGCATAGAGCTAATGGGAATATCAACATAGGAAGCAATAGATTGAGCTGCGTTGGAGTCATTATTAGGGGAGGCCTTCCTCACGTCAGTTTCTGTAATTTGTCCATTAGGTCCAGAACCTTTAATAGTAGATATGTTGATGTTTTTTTCTCGAGCCAAACTGATTGCACTTGTAGTAGCATTTAATACTCTATCAAGCGCTGACTCTAATCTCTCATTGTTCGTTTCAGTCTCTTCGGCAGCTGATGAGAGAGCAGAATGCTTCACAGAAGTCTCCGATTTGGCTTCTGATGGCACAGATTTAGTCACATTTTCAGTTTGGGGAGCACTAGAAGATGTTTTTCCTCCAGCATCTGCAATTGTAAAAGATTCGAAGGCCGAAACGTCTGCCTTCTCTCCAACCATTACCGCAATGGGCTTATAAAATTAGCGACAAATTTATTTCGCGAAACTGGATTCTTACATTCCCAACAGCAATATCTTTTTCACCTGATTCCTTAAGTATTTTTGCTAAAACTCCATCTTCCTGGTACTCAAAATCCATTTGCGCCTTATCTGTTTCAATTTCAACAAGAACGTCGCCGGGTGCTACAACATCTCCAGCCTTCATTTTCCATGCACCAATATTACCAGCTGTCATAGTAGGTGACAATGCTGGCATTGTTACAACTGTGTGTGGTGGAAATGATTTTGAAGCATAACTTCTTAATAATTGTGAGCATAATGTGGAATGAAGGGTGCGCCTTCTTAAAACAGCAGTAAACATAGTGAGCCGCTATTCAATATTTAATTAAATGAATAGCTTGATTGAAGTAAATGAGTGAGTCCAGAGAATGGAGGTGGAGGACTTGAAATTAGACCTCAAGCTGTAGATATTGAAAGGTCAGAAAAGAGTGATAGGGCTGGCACAATTGCCTGAGTTTGTTGGCTACTTGAAAAATCGACATGTTGGGGAAGCATCCTGTTCATGCAGGGTTATTTCATTGGTTGATAGCCGCCCGACCATTATTTTGGGCCTCATGCTTAGGACTATCAATTAAGTAATAGTTCGCAGCTAATTGGCAAGGTTTTATACGATGTGTTGAAAGCGTATGGCTGTACCGCCATCATCAGTGATAATAAATTTAGAGGAATTACCAGCGACGGAAGATCTTGGTTCACGAAATGATAGGGATTCAGTGAAGAGGTCATTATGAGCTCGACTGTCTTTGTGATAACGGCATTAGAAGCCATAGCGAACTCCAAGGAAGCACAGAAAAGTGGACAGCTTGCTGCATCAGTTCAGCAGGCATTGAAAGATATAAAGGAAAATGAGCCTAACCTTCCAGCTCCTGAAATTATTTTTGCGCCCTTGCAGTTAGCAACAAAACTAGGAAGCATTTCTCTGTGCACGATAGCTCTAGATTGTATCGGCAAGCTCATTACCTATTCATATTTTTCGATTCCATCACCATTGAATGTAGAAAACAACACATCTCAAGACCCTCTAATTGAGCGTGCTATAGATACAATATGCGACTGCTTCAAAGGAGAAACTACGCCCGTAGAGATACAACTACAAATAATTAAATCATTACTAGCTGCAGTCTTAAATGATAAAATTGTTGTCCATGGTGCAGGATTGCTTAAGGCAGTCCGTCAAGTTTACAATGTATTTCTACTTTCGAAAAGTAATGCGAATCAACAAGTGGCTCAAGGAACGTTAACGCAAATGGTCGGAACTGTATTTGAGAGAGTTAAAACAAGACTTCAATTGAAAGAGAATCGCTTAAATTCACTCAGACTTAAAAAAGGTCTCTCTGATGGCAGTATTGACACAGTTGAAGCCTCCGATCCATTGAATAATACGGGTACAGTTGTTGATGTTGAAGATGAAAATGAAGATAACACAGCATCTGAGACACTTTCTCTTGATAATGAACCTAAACTCACTCTCAGAGATCTTGAAAATCGCAAAAGCTTTGACGACTCACAGATGGGAGAAGGGCCAACGATGGTCACGCATGTCAAATCACTAACTTCACCCCATTCTATAACGAGACAATTACATCTAGACGGTAACATAGAAGAAGCAGCAGAATCTGATGAAGATGACGATGATATATATATTCGAGATGCATACTTGGTTTTTCGCTCATTTTGCAACTTAAGCACAAAAGTTCTACCTGCAGATCAGTTGTATGATTTCAAGGGACAAGCAATGCGGTCAAAATTGATTTCTCTTCATCTTATTCAAACCTCGCTCAGCAACCACATAATCGTATTCACCTCTCCATTAAGTACAATAACTAATAGTAAAAGCAATGAAACCACAGGCTTTCTGCAAGCCATAAAATTCTACTTGTGCCTAAGTATTACACGTAATGGGGCCTGCTCAGTAGACAAAGTATTTGAGGTCTGTTGTGAGATATTTTGGCTGATGGTAAAATTCATGAGGGCTCCTTTTAAGGTGTGTGAAGATTTTCGAGAACCATTTAGCATCTAACGCCTAATCTAGAAAGAAATAGAAGTATTTTTACATGAGATATATTTAGCTCTCCTTGATAGGAGAAATGCTCCTGTTTCTCAAAAATTGTATTTTATGGGAATACTTCAAAGACTATGCGGAGATCCTCGAGCTTTAGTAGAGACATACCTGAATTATGATTGCGATAGAAATGTTGACAATATGTTCCAAAATTTAATTGAACAACTCTCAAAAGCAGCAAGTGCTGCTGTAATGGTTTCTCCCATACATCAGCAGCAATACGAGGAAAGATTTTCAAAAGAGAATATGCTATCTTCCGAATTGCAAGTTCGGGATGCATTACCACCATCTCTATCTGCGGCACATATGAATGAAAAGCATTCTGCTTCCGATGATGAGATACCAAAGGAATATATCATGAAACGTCAAGCTTTAGACTGTCTGGTCGAAGCCTTACGGTCACTAGTAAATTGGTCTCAACAAAGTATAGTTGAGGTTTCAAGTTGCTTAGAAATAATAAGTAGAACATCAGAGGAATTTTCCAAGTCAATTGATCCTGGTAATGATAACGGACTTAGGTCTGGAAATGGGGAAAACGGAACTATGCCACCCACACCTAGATTAGACGATGATCCTGAGCAATTGGAGAAAGAGAAAAAACGTAAGACTGCAAAATACAATGCTATTCGACAATTTAATTTTAAGCCTAAGAGAGGGATTGAGCTTTTACTTGCTGAAAAATTTATTCCTAATAATTCTCCAGAAGATATTGCTCGCTTTCTTCTAACTGAAGATAGACTTGATAAAGCCCAAATAGGGGAATACTTAGGAGAAGGTGACGAAGAAAATATTGCTATCATGCATGCATTTGTTGATTGTATGGACTTTACGAAACGCCGTTTTGTGGATGCACTTAGACAATTCCTCCAGTCTTTCCGTTTACCTGGTGAGGCACAGAAAATTGACAGGTTTATGTTGAAATTTGCAAATCGATATGTCACAGGAAACCCAAACGCCTTTGCCAACGCAGATACAGCTTATGTACTAGCTTACTCCGTAATACTACTTAATACAGATTTACATAGCTCGAAGGTCGCTAAACGGATGACAAAACTCGACTTCATAAAAAATAATCGAGGAATTAATGATAATGCTAATTTACCGGATGAATATCTTAATAGCATATATGATGAAATAGCTAACAATGAGATTGTATTAAGAAGCGAGCGAGAAGCTGCAGCAGCAATGGGGTTAGCTCCATTACAATCCAGCGGTATTGCTGCCGGGTTCGGTCAGGCATTAGCAACTGTTGGCCGGGACTTACAGCGCGAAGCGTACGTACAACAGTCGGAAGAAATTTCTCAAAGATCAGAGCTCTTGTTTAAAGATCTATTTCGAAATCAACGAAAAAATGCGACAAAAGTTGTATCATCAAAGTTTATACCAGCAACCTCTTTCAAGCACGTCGGCCCAATGTTCGGAGTTACTTGGATGTCTTTTTTTTCGGGTCTTTCTGGACAAATGCGAAATTCTCACAATATTCAGATAATCCGATTGTGTATGGAAGGAATGAAGCTTGCAATACGAGTTGCATGCGTTTTTGACTTGGAGACTCCGCGGGAAGCATTTGTATCAGTTCTGAAGAATGCTTCTAATCTTAACAACCCCACCGAGATTAAAACTAAAGATATTGAAGCCCTCAGGGTATTGCTCGAGGTCGGGCAAGTCGAAGGTAACTTTCTAAAGTCTTCATGGAGGGACATTTTAATGTGCGTCAGTCAGTTGGATAGATTACAGCTCATATCAGATGGAGTTGATGAAGGCTCAATTCCAGATGTGTCTAAATCAAGAATCGTAACTCATTCTGACTTGCAAATAGAATCAAGAAAATCTTCGCAGTCTATAAGAACTCCGCGTGGTCGGCTAAGATCTATTAACCCAAGCTCTATTCTCCCAATGAAGATTGCTTTGGAGGGAAGATCAGACGAGTTTTTGAAAAGCGTAGATCGAATATTCACTAACACTGCTAATTTATCAGGCGATGCAATCATTTATTTTGTAAAAGCGCTTACGGAAGTTAGCTGGGAAGAAATCAAGATTTCAGGTCAAAATGAATCCCCACGAACGTATAGTCTTCAAAAACTAGTCGAGATAAGTTACTATAATATGACTCGGGTGAGATTTGAGTGGACAAACATCTGGGCAGTACTTGGTGAACACTTTAATCGGGTTGGTTGCTATAACAATACAGCTGTAGTTTTCTTTGCCTTGGACTCACTTCGACAACTTTCAATGCGCTTTATGGAAATAGAAGAGCTCCCAGGCTTTAAATTTCAAAAAGATTTTCTTAAACCTTTCGAACACGTTATATTGAACAGTACTGTTGTAACTGTTAAGGACATGGTACTGCGCTGTCTTATACAAATGATTCAAGCCAGAGGTGCAAACATTCGATCGGGTTGGCGCACAATGTTTGGGGTATTTACAATAGCTGCTAAAGAACCATACGAGAGTATTGTTAGCCTGGCATTTGAAAATGTAAATCAAATTTACAAGACCCATTTTGGTTTGGTTATATCACAGGGCGCCTTTGCTAATCTGGTTGTCTGTTTGACTGAGTTTTCAAAAAATACAAGATTTCAGAAGAAGGGTCTACAGGCAATGGAGACTCTAAAGTCAATCATACCAACAATGCTCAAGACTTCTGAATGTTTATTATCTCATCGAAAAAAAATGAGTTCCGAAGCTTCTAATGGTAACACTGAGACACCGACATATCCAGATACAAGATCATCTCAAGAAGAAGCACTTTGGTTTCCTGTTCTCTTCGCCTTTCATGACGTGCTAATGACTGGTGAAGATTTAGAAGTTAGGTCAAATGCTCTTAACTATCTCTTTGATGCTATAATCCGCTATGGATGTGACTTTCCTCTCAATTTCTGGGACACTCTTTGGCGAAAACTTTTGTATCCAATATTTATGGTACTCAAATCTAGCTCGGAACTCCCTGATATTACTAGCCAGGAAGAGCTTTCCGTTTGGTTATCAACAACTATGATACAAGCACTTCGCAATATGATTACCCTTTTTACTCATTATTTTGAATCATTAGAGTACATGTTAGACCGCTTTCTTGATCTCCTAGCTCTATGTATTACACAGGAAAATGACACCATTGCAAGGATTGGAAGCAACTGTCTACAACAGTTGATTTTACAAAACGTAACTAAATTCAAACCAGAGAATTGGTCTCAGATTGTAGGTGTATTTGTCGAACTATTTGATAGAACTACAGCATATCAACTATTTACGGCAACAACAACGTCGGGGACAGTCCCTGGAAAAGACTGTTTCTCACCATTAGAAGATATCTCAACCGCCAAGTCACTAAGAATAAATGGTACTGGGTCAGCCATATCTGATTCCGAAAGTATAACTGGACATGAAATTCAGTCTCAGGCAAGGATAAGTAACGAATTAGAAGATTATAAGTCCCAGTCTGAACTTCAGCAGCAGCCTGTAGTGGTTACAGCTGCGCGTAGAAAATTTTTTAACCAAATAATAACCAAGTGCGTACTACAGCTTTTAACTATTGAGACGGTAAATGAGTTGTTCTCTAATGATGCAGTTTATGCTCAAATTCCCTCACCGGAGCTTCTACGACTTATGTCTCTACTAAAAAAATCTTTTCTTTTTGCTCGAAAATTCAATGAGAATAAGGAACTACGCATGCGCCTCTGGCGAGAAGGGTTTATGAAACAACCTCCTAATTTATTAAAGCAAGAGTCAGGTAGCGCAGCTACATATGTTAACATATTATTGCGAATGTACCATGACGAAGATGAGGAGAGAAAAAGAAATCGGGATGACACTGAAAATGCACTAGTTCCACTCTGTGCAGACATCATCCGTGGCTTTATACTCCTTGATGAAGATAGCCAGCAGAGAAATATATTTTCTTGGCGGCCTGTTGTTGTTGAAGTCCTAGAAGGCTATACCAACTTCCCCGTTCAAGGTTTCGAGAAACATATAAATACCTTTTATCCTTTAGGCGTCGATTTATTGAATCGAGAGCAAGGCATAGAAGTCAGAGTGGCATTACAAGCGATGTTTAGACGTATAGGTGAAGTAAGATTAGGATTGCCCGAAGTGAGGAAACAAAGTATTTCATTATCACATGGAAATTCTAGTCGCAGGTCGAGTAGAAAAGAGTGAGCGAGAGTGTACATATCGAGGTAATTACAGCTTTTTTGAGCTACATTTCAGGTTTATTGATGGTGTTTGAACTGGAATTTTGGAGTTAAGACATTCTTTTTTCCATGAAACTAATTAACTAGATGGAATGAAAACGAAAAGATGATACTATTTCAACCCTAAAAAGCTAATTATAATTAATTTAGTCACTACGTGACTATAGTTATAAAACAATAAATAAAGGATCTATCACTAGATTTATCTTGTATTCCATCCTACTAATTATTTGCTTTTCTGGCTGAATTGTGTAAATCTCTACCCCTTTCTGTGTCGGCTAACTCTGCTCCAGCTGTGATCCTCCCTGGCTACCCTAAAAAGCTTCTCATTAAGATCAAGTTGCATTCTTCGAAGGTTATCGGCCTGGATGAAGAGATAATTCAACCATTTACTTACAGTGGATAACTCTTCTCGTTAAAAATTACCCATCTGAATCGCCTTACCTGCTTTACCGAAAATCTTCCGACAATTCCGGGTGAAATTTTCGGATTCCTGATATTTCTTGAGGCTTTTACTAAATAAATCTAAGGCGTCATTGGAGGTCATAAATATCGAACCAAATGATTTTAGGGCTATTTTTTTCTCCTGCATGGTGTTGTGGTCGTGCTTTGAACCTGCGAGAGAATTGGAGAACCTTCTTGCGGTTGAATGGAGCGAGCCTTAAAGCCACCCAGCCCGATCTAATCACACGAGATGATAAGCTTTGATTTCTAGCTTGATCGCATATTTAAATAAATCTATTTTTTTTTTTTTTTTAAATAAGCGTGTTAAAGTCGATAGCCGGTACCTCTCGGGGTTAGTTTCGGTAAATAGACATTAGTAATGAAAATGAAGTAAGATCTAAGGGATTGATTGTATATAATATAAGGTACGTGAGTGCATGTAGAAAATTTGAATTTTACATTCTTTGCAAAGAAACATAAATTCAATGCTTACATGACTGTCATGGCCATCAAGAATTAAGATTTGCCATTAGTCACCTGAACAAATCTAGGGAAATAAAAAAAACTTTGCTTGAACTACTCGATTCCGGTGTCTTTTTAGATCCAGCTATTCTTAGAAGTAGTGTATATCTATTGGATTGGGAGACAGATTTAAATGAAAATCAGGCTGTACTTAGGGGGGAGCTACCCTCAATAAATTACAATATACCTGAACTTTTAAGTCTGGACTTATTTTCTTCAGTCCTAGTGAGCGCTCTTGAGTTGCTTTACACTCTTATACCTATGCAAGTTTTATCCATATTCCAAATTTTATTACCTGGTATGTTCAAGTTTCCCCGAGTGGTATAAAAGAAGTCCAGGAAACCACTGATGACATAAATATCAGCTTCCTTATGCTTCGTGAGCATTACGCTTCCTGTCTATCCTAGATACAACTTGATTGTTGCATTGGAGAAAGGGTGATATCTGTTTCTTTGCTAGTGGGCATTGGTCACCACTCATCTGAGGAATTCTGAGCTCCATATCCCGGGTTCTGCTATGTTTAGGTGGTCATGAAGCTGAATCTTCATTGAGGATCCAACTTAAAATAAATTACTTATGATCCAGAGATAATCGCTGTAAGTTCTAGTGAGCTGCCCCGTGTCTCGTAGACCCAGCTTGTCAATCGTTTAGAGTCGATCGGAAGACTTTCCGTGCATTGGTAGCAGTCAGTATATTAGTCGAAATGAAATGAAATGCGACGTTTTTGTATACACATCATATGATTCAACTTTATATTACTTACACTCATGTCACTTTAAAATGCAATCGATTTTCTTTTGTGAATGGTCTCCTCTTCACCATTAACATTCATGCTAGAAAATCAAAATCTCATGAATATCTAGGTATTTCTCTATCATCCTATAAATATCAACCGCACAAATGTAGCTAGATCGAATTGATTTGAGCCAACCATCAATACGGTGGATCCCAGGTTAATTACTATTATTAGGTAAAGTATGTAATTGTGTTGTATTATAACAAACGGAAAGTTGGACTTACTACATCAAAGATCTATTTATGAGTTTAAGTGGGGCGCTAAAACTGTTTGGGTCGTGGATCCTTTCCTTGGTTCTGTGACAGTACTTGGTCTCCAGACTCCAATCATGAGTAAATAGTTGAAAGAGTAATGGAAGTAATTTGAATCAATTAGATTTTTCTGCTTACATCCATAATGGGCATAATTTTCTCCCCGAGCAACGTGATTGTTGTAATATCTTTGAATTAGGCACTGGCAAAATTTTCATCCACGACGGTGGGCAAGGTTTGTCGGGGTCCCGTTTGTGAAAATCTGGGTGCCTTTTCGCAGCCTTTCAAGTCAGACTCTGGCTACCGTACCAGGAGGACTCATCACTATATTTCCACCTGATTAGATATATAAGATAATCACCATCTTCATCACGGATATCTAAGGATTTTTCGAATAGCCATTTGTGTAACGGTCTTAAAGCAAGT
>MCFK01005435.1:0-37623 GCA_003610855.1 Erysiphe neolycopersici | reverse complement strand
GTGCCTGATATCACCGAGTCACAACATCTTTCTTTACTTACAAACGTAAAAGATTCTATGGATTGTCAACTTCAAGATGTGGCATATATTTTAAAAAATCGCATTCCATTTATAAGATTGTCAAAAAATTATTGGATTTCCACTTGAACTGTCACTTTATTTAAGACATATAGCTTACCTGCTGCTTAAAATAGCTATCGACACATACATAGATAAGATATACATTCAAAACAAATTATTACTCTACCAATTCGGTTGATAAATTTTCAAAGCAGGCTTCTCTGAGACTACATGTTAGAAACAGTTATGTCACAATTTTATGAATTCAATGTTATAGGACTAGTGAATATATGACTAAATAAATACCAATTTCTAAGGGCATTCACGAAGTATCAGTAGTAGAAATATTTGTCATCTCAACGCTTTTGAAAGCTAAGTAATAGATCAAGTGTGCCTACCATTCTTGAAATACTCCTAAAGTGCAGTTTGATTTAATTTACGTCAAGCAATGTAGCAATGGGAAATAATTTTGTTATTCTTTTAGGTATGCCTTTTATTTTAGACTAATTTGTCACGAGTTCGTATGATTTGCTCGGTGTTTATACCTTTCTCTGTGATAGATTTGTTCATTTTTTGAATTCCATTAGAGATCATACTCTAATTTGATAGTGATGCGCGGGCTTATGAGGAATAACAAATATATACAACGAAAGAATAATTTAAATTTTTTAAAATAGACATGAAAATAAATTCTAACAAGCCGTTCATTGGGTTTCTCTTTTTTTTTGTAAAAAAAAAAGAAACTGTTCATACTGAGATCAAATCCAAACGTATGTTGACTAAGAGCTGTAAAGTATTCTCCTCGAATCTTCCCGCAAATTAGGAAGTCCATCAATTAGGAGGGGCCTGCACTCAAAGTAAACCACGTAATTTGAACTATTTTCGTAAAGCGACTGGAATCTAGACTACAGACGTGATAAAAGTTGCCAGTCTAGTCTACACGTTCTTCACAGTTACTGATCTATATTTATGTTAAACACTAGACATATAGCTGGATCAAAATCAAGGTATTTAATCATGATTAAAGAGTAGAGGAATTAGGCTTTAGGAACATTCAAAGGGCTTGACGTTGCTTCCGGAGTATCGCTATTTTGATTACTTTTTGGATCTTTTTCTTTGGTCTTCTTCTTTGACTCTTTCTTGGCAGCTGCTTCAGCAACTAACTGCTCAAATGCCATATAATCGCCCTCTTCCTCAGGGTTACGTTGAGCCTGTGATCTTGGTCAGCTTTATTCTCGAGCAAAGTTGTTATGTAATGATAATAGAAACCTTACCCTCTGAAATATTTCACCACAAAGAACAAGTGCTTGCGCTCGATCTAATCTTTTGGACATTGGTACCATTTTATCGTTCAATACTTCATCACAAACGTCTCTTAAGACACCTTGAATTTCAAACTTACTACCCTTCCATGCAGCTGTTAATATCTTCCCAGTAACTTTTCGCTCATATTCAACTTTTTTTTCGTCTGTCCATTCTTCGCCCCCTTTTTGCTCCATCTTTGCCATTTCCTCCATAGTTATTTGGGCATCAATAGCCGAGCTAATTGTATTCCAGGTTTCTTTTGCAAGCGTGCCCTTGTCCTTTAATTTGCTAAAAAAGCCACTAATCCCAAGAAATTTCTGAGATTTCAGGAGAGCAGTTCCTTTCTGAACATAAGCTGCACCGATCGCATGCAAAATATCAAGACCAAAGGACTCCATCTTCAAATTCTCTACTTCCAACCTTGCTTTCTCTTGAAAGGCTTTTGTAACTAATGGATCTTTGTTTGTTTCAGTCCAAATAGATAGACGGTCAATAAGTTTTCTAGCGAGCGTTTCCACTCGCTCTTGCCGCACTCTTGCTCTCTCTTTCTCATAAGCTGCTAACTCGTCTCTCTGTGCCTTGCTTAGCCCCCCTTTCTTCTTTTCTTTCTTCCGTAATTCTTTTTCTTCTTCTGTTAGAATATCAATAACATCTTCTTCAGTCTTGTCCATAATTGCTAGTCTCATGGGAATTCCCTGAGTTTTTCTCGGTGTTGATGTGTCACTTGTAGATGGACTGGGACCCAGTTTTTCGGATGCCGATAAATCTTTTTGAGGCTTACTTTCTGTTGCTTCTGCAATAGGCTTTCCTATTGAGGCCTTTTCTCCAGCACCAGTTTTTTCTCTTGTAGATTCTTCCGACGCCACTCGGACCTGCTCCTCCTTTAGACTTTCTATCTTTGCTGCCTCCTCTCCGGGAAACAATTCTTTATCTTCTTCGCTCTCCTCTGACATCGTTATATCCATGGTTCGGGTTAGATCCTTCATAAGTGAAATTTCTCCGATCAAGTCTACAAACGCTTCACCACCAAAAATCGTCCCAAAGAATTCTGCAGGATCGGCAAAACCTTCAGATGGTAAGGCACGTTCTTTTCCATATTTATCGTACTGTTTTCGAAGTTCAGGATTGTAAAGGACTTGATACGCTTCACCAATAGCTTGAAATTTTTCATGAGCTGTTGCATCACCTGGATTTTTATCTGTAGACCAAACAATATAAGTTACTAGAGCTTAACTGATTGAATGAGGGAGCAAACAAACCAGGATGAGTTGTAATTGCTAGCTTGCGGTAAGCTTTTTTTATTTCGAGCCCCGTTGCATCTGTCTTGACACCTAGCGTATCATAGTAAGTTGTATCGACAACCATGATATTGAATGGTTTGGTTCTCAACGAGATCGATCAGAGGAAGCTAATTCGAGCTGCGCAAATTATGAATCTCAACGTGACCAAATGATGTTGGATTAGGCTTATACGTAATTGATAAGGCTGAGGGAATATATAGTTGCTAATTTGGGGCTGCTATGTAATTTAATTGAGTGTGTTTAGATATTAGTGATTCTTTAATATTAAAATATACTTTATCAGTTTAGCATACAATATACTTACACATGATATTATCGTAGAATGAATATAAATCTTGAATCATTGTTGGTGGCTCTAGCTTTCTTTATCGGGTGTTACCGGTAAAATCAACATACAATATTCTTTTATCTCAGGTATTAAGTAATATCATCACAAAATTATAATAAACAACTAAGCTCGAGGCTAACTATTATCATACTTTAAGTAGCCCCAGCAGCAGCCATACGTTGAAAGCAAGCCCGATAAGCTTCGTGAACCTCGCGAATCTCAAAATTATATTCTCTCAACTTGTTCACAAGTTTACTGGTATCAAGTTTGCAATTACTTCGCCCAGCCTTAATTACTTTTGATTGCTCTTCTAGACTAAAGTTCTGCCATGTGAAATCTGGCCGAACGTACTCTTTGAAAAGACTCAATACCTCATTGTGAGAAATAGCACCTGGGTTAGTAAAATTGTAAACACCTACTTCATTATGTTCTGCTAATAATATTGCGGCTGGAAGAAGCTCGTGAAGTACAGTATTTGAGTTTGGAATATCGACTACACGCTCATAATTGGTTATCTTCGTTACAAAGTTACGAGGATGGAGATCGTCGCTGACGGGCATTCGTAGACGAAGGATAAGAGTATTTGAATAATTCTTCAGAATCTATCCACTCATTAGTTTGACAGAAAGTTCCAATGAGTAATTTAATGCTTAACCTCCTCGACGTGGGCCTTGGTTTCCGAGTAAAATGAGCCAGCGAAGTTTGCTGGATCGGACTCGATGAATCCAGGTCCGCCAATGGGGTGTGCATCATCATAGACATATACACAGCCAGTTGCAAACACGGTTACGTGAATCTTTTTCAAGTAGCAGCAATCTGTTAGATTGGTAGTCCCAATGACATTGTTTCTGATAGTCTCCTCCTTATGGTCCTCACACCAGTCGACATTGGGCCTTCCAGTAGAGCCCGCCACATTTAGAACGTGTGTTGGCTTGTATTTGTCTAGCTCGGCCATAACAGACTCTCTGTTTTCCATGCGGACTGTAGTGCCATATACCTCCTTACCTAACAAAGTAAGCCATAAATTCAATATTTCTATGCAAGGAACTTAACCTTGGCTTTCAAGTAGTGTTTTAAGCTGGCCAGCAATCCATCCTTGAGCTCCCCATATTAGGAAAATAGGTTTAGTTGCCATTTCCTATTGAAATTAAAGAAAATTGACTGGTTGAAAAAAAAAGCTACAATCCTTTACGAAAAGAATAACTAAAGAAGGCAAAATAAGTCACAAGATGATTGACGTAAAATTTTTCATAATACTAATAAATTTTCATGATATCAAATTTTCACAGAAAGCGATTATGAAGCAGAATATTTGAGGAGCTACATTTCTTGGCTGATGTATTAGACAACAAAATGTGGCACATATTTTTTATCTTGACACGTGCAAAATTACCAAGCCTATGAAAATAAGTTGTCTGAGCTTAGTAGTTAAATATGTAATTTTCTATATTTATCAACACCAAGGATATCAGACAATTGTATATCGCGATATATCTTAGACGGAGTCTGGCCCAAGCAACGCGAATTGATAATCCTAAGAGCCTCCCTCTTTTGACAATCGAATATCATATTATGGCGTATGGTAATTGTGATGAAGTGTTATACATGGAAGACGTTCTATTGGATCTAATTTTATTTTCAATTTGACTTAGTATTGAAATCTTTCCATTCGGCGTCAATTACGCTTGTCTCTGGTTTTCAATTTTGAGTACTAATCTATATGTTGACAGCTAGAAAAATAGTAAAAGGGCCCAGATCTAACATAATTACTAATTTTCCCAAGCCGATGCCCAGCATCTCGACTTATGTAAATTTTCATTTTCGAGTAAAGCTGTCAGGAAATTTGTCTGGTTTAAAAGCCGTCATGATTGGCATTGTGTAGAGTATCCATCGGGCTGATTTCATGAGTGGGCTAATGTAACTCACGGTTTGACTCCATTCATTTATATCACAGAGAAAGTTAACTTATTTATCAGTCACAGGTAGAAAACATTTCTTAACATGCTTGCAGCACGTCTTTTATTTATTTGAGATTCCATTTAAAATTTAAAAGGACATTATTTGTTATAGAAATAAAGTCTTTATAAAAGTATGAGACGTGGTTTTCGCACGAAGCAAATGTGATAACTCTGATTTTGAACATTGGTCGGGCTTCGGCTTTGGTGAGTAGAAGGGTCGCGTCGTGAATATCCACACTACCAAGATAATCAAACTATCAATACCCTTTGGCACATATTATACGTAACCTAGTATACTCTAGAATTAACTACTCTGTTTTTATTCCGTGGAAGCCTACGCTGTGAGTTTGGATGGTGCGGAAAATCGCTCTTAGAAGAAAGATATGTTTTTGGTGGTAGATGTAATAACGTTTTCTGCAGCAAAATGCTCTTCTAACCTCGAAAGTTGCGGAAAAGTTTACTGGACTAAGTGGAACGAAGATGAATATTCCGGGAAATAATCTAGAATCAATAGAAAACCGATTGTGACCGGAATCATAATTCTTGATGGTGTTTGCTGTTTAGTAGATTCCTGGGAAGTTCTGAAAACTCGACCACCCGGCGCCTACGAATGGGATCTGTTTAAGTTAGCTGCTAATACAACACGACAATTCTACCAATTTGTTATAAGACCTATGAAGTTAATTTATATTTGTCGACTCTTAGCTTTAACCTGCCCCCTGCCTCCATTTCTTCATTTGCATGGCGGATACCTATATGTTCGTATTCAAGTCAGTCAGAACTTTAATTTGGTGTATGTAACTCCCCAATCAGTTCCGATAAAGTGTTGATTAAATCATTCTGGAGACAAAGACTAAATGGCAGTTGTAGGAGTATAGAGTTCTTGCTGTCCCCAACTGTAGGCTACAAAGATGAAAAATTATTATTTAAAAATAAAAATCTACCTCCTGCGCAAAAATCTTGTGAAATTAGAAAATGTCTAGTTTACACAAACTTGTTGAGGGTATTGGGTAATTGTTCATGATTTGGAAAACTAGTAGACTAAATAAATTCATGTCAAACTAGATAATATTAAATACAGACCTTGATAAATGAAATGATAAATAGAAAGAATTCATATCGCACGTAATAAATTCTTACTAGTCACTTTTGTAAAATACAAATGAAAAGTTGGATTCAGCCCGCACCACCCCGTCCCCCCAAGCTCCATCCCTGAAAACCTGCCTACACTCCATTGATTCTAATATGTAAATGAAAGAATTGTCCAAGATTTGACCTAAAATTTTGTAAAGTGAAAAAAATAAAGTTCATCATTCATAAAAAGTCATTATCGTTCCTTTCCATTTTTTTTATCCAGAATTGGCGAGTCCTATTCGAAATTTGCCGTGTCCATCTTTGAGACCGGCATTACTTGATGCACCACGTTCTCGTAAACGCCGTCCTTCCATTAATCCCCTTAGGCCCCTCTTTTGTAACCCAATGACTGAACTTATGCCGCCGTTCCATATAGTAGGTTTTTTATCTCCACCCCTATCACTAGTACTTTTATCACTGCTGCTAATATCACTATCAAAACTCTCTGTCGCACTATTTGGTTCATCTTCATAAAGTTTTTGTCTATTACCACCAACAGAGGTATTGATAGTCAATTTTGGTGGTGTCACAGCATAGAGAGAAACTTCTGAAAAAGAATCTCCATCTTCAGAACAAAAACTACTAGTTTTATTATCACTATAATAGTTCTCAATAAATGAAAGGGTATCACATCCACCAGCAGCCATTGCTGATGCATTGAAGACAGCTGCAGCATTTCGAGAGTCTAAAATACTGTGCAGACGTTCCACAACTGCTTCGAGCAATCCATCAACTTGGTATGGACGAGCGATCTGAAGGAGTGAACATAATATTTGAGGCGTGCATAATGGTGAGGTTGACGGTGGAAGAGTGGCTGTGTAAAGAAAGTGGAGTAGGGCTTGAACAGTTAACTGCGTATGAGGTAAGAAGAGTATGCGAGGTCGAGATACAGGTGGAAGACTTGCTACATCCGGTGGGTTAATTATGGTTGATATTTCTAGAGCACCATTAGATGAATAAGATAGGTTACCAGTAGTTGTTAATGTTTGAGAGATATTTAAAGAATTATAGGGGTTAGGAGTGATTGTAATGTTAGAGTCTCGATGCCTACTTCGAAGCATAGGATCAGGTGGTCGTAATGTGGCTGCATCACTAGTATCAGAGGTTGTGGCTGTTCCTTCCTGAAGGAGTCTTACGAAGTAAGGACCCCATCTTTTAGCAATGATGCGCGAATTAACTGGTACTCGATCTCCATTGACACAAATGATTTCCATATCTGCTAATTGTTTCATCCCTAGAGCTAAATTTCCTAGTTCTTCGGCAGCAGCCGAGAGAGTAAAACCTCCTGGAGTCCAGCCACTCATTAATGCCTGCTTAATTGTAGAATGTGATAACGGAGAGCTGGCCGAAATAAAGCTAGACATTGGCGATACTCTCCGTGGATTTTCGTAAAACCCAAATGCTTCAAGCTCCACCATACAAACATTAGTAAAGTTGATACGTCGATGATTATAGTCTTCTACTAGACTTCGTTTTCGATTGCCTAAAATGACAAATGTATTACGCCGGCTCCAAAGCACTCCACGATTCCAACTCCCCTGACTAAAGACACTTCCACCCGCATCAATTCGACTCCAGGTTAAAGTATGTAGATCTAATGCCCATAATGCATATTCTTGCTTGGAAGAGGTTAAATACGTGCCACTGACGACAAAATTAGTGCCAATCACACCACCATTCGGGAATCGAAGACCAGGAGGTAAAAAGTTGCCTTGCATTTGTTTTTCTATTAGTATACCTTCAGAACTACGAATTTGTAATTCTAGCTTAACATCTAAAAAATTGTAGTTTGAATAAATTAACATTGACGATCCAGACTCTTTCGCATCCGAAGAGGTTCCTCCTACGTTGATCACATCAGATTTAGGGGTGAGAGGAGAGGATTTTCCGAGACAAGATAGGACTTTATTAGAGAGCAGTGCCACTACACTACGATAAGCACCACAACTTTTCATTAGTATTTGCGTACTTGTCCATCTTAAGCTTCGAAAATTAAAAACACTTATTTGCTCAATGTAGTGATTTGTACTATCTTGACCTCCAACTACTACCATCTCTGCTCCACCAGTACCATCTAGTTGGGCCCCTTTCGATACTGCATTTAAAGCTGCTCCAAGATAAATTGGAGGTTGTGGGTTTGTAGAAAGAATCTCAGGTACACCTGAGCTAAAATTTGCTGAGGATGGTAGGATTGTTGTACAATGCGCATAACGTCCTTGTGGTGCATCCTGTGTAGGGATGAAGGTCCATTTTCGTGTAGGTGTATCGAAGATATAAATATCAGACATTACAACAACTTCTGGTTGGGCATCCGGATTCAATGATACAGCAACAGCTTGTACTTTGCCTTGGCTTGGCGCTGGTGACATACCACCAAAGCAAACTAATTTAGTATCACCCAAGGCGGAAAAGCTATGAAAGTATCGTGGGGGTGGTATATCTCCAGTCACAGTAAGTCTAAGCCAGTGTCGATGGATCAAATCTAGTTCGTAAAGGTCTGACGTCAAGACTGGCCGTGTGCGAGATAAAACACGCCCACCAAATACATAAAGTTTGTCACCAAGAATCGTAGTTGTTGCACCAACAAGTGGTGGTGGTTCTCGCCCAGTAGTCCGATGGACATTACACATAAGACCGGAAAGGTGTTGTGAAGATGTTCCGGAAGTTGTAGCAAGACCACTATTGACGCCGGAAGATCTTGGCTTTTGACTTGAGGATGGTTCCGTTGAGGAGGGTTTGATGTTTTTGGATGGTATAGTATCGTCTTTCGGATCATCATCTCCATCTGATCGATTTGAATCATTAAATTTGCCCGATAATTTGGGTACTATGTTTATATGAGATGTTGCCGATGTGCTAGAGTCCATAGTATTCGTTCGACTGCCATTCAAGGGAGTATTTGAGGCAATAGAAGCAGAAGTGGAATTTGAAGTCGAGGCGGGAGTAGAAATTTGAGTCGAGGCAGATGTAGAAGCTGAAGCTGGTGGAGAAGTTTGCGAAGGAGAGCTGGATTCACGCAGTAGCTCGTCTATAGTCGGCGACACAGGCGTGGCAGGTAAGGGCTTTCCAAGATCACTGGTGCTACGTGCATGGCCTTTTTTTGCTGTTGCCGTCGGACGATCCGGGTTTGCAGTAAGGGGGGCGTCTAGACTGGAGTTAGAGCATTTAGTTGAAAGAATCGGCTGTATGGTTCGCTGACGGGTAGAGATGGAGCCGCCCAATCTTTTAAAACCTTTTCTCACTCCTGACAAGAAGACGGCTCGTTCCGTCTGTAAAATATCAGAGTCATATGAAGCCGAAAGCTTGGTCTCAAGCGAGCCTGGAGGCCGCTGAATTGTCTTGTCTGCCATAGTCTGTCATGCCTGAGATTTTAGTGATTATCGACAGGAAGGAAATTAAATGATGCACTATAGTAGTAATATTATAAGAAAAAATTACATCTATCAACAAACAAGCGTTTCCAAGGGAGAGAGCGAATTGCTGCGCCAGATGAAGGGAGGGGTGGAAGGTAAGGTATGGTAAGGGAGGGGAAGGGAAGGGGGAGGGGAGAGTTAATATCAATAACGGGAAAAAAAATTGGCGGGCTTTAAGGTTGTACTGAATAGGTAGAAAAGGAAAGATGGAGGAGTGGAGATAGCAGATGTGCGGTTTGGAATATTGAATTGATGGTTGGAGCAGTAGGGATGATGATGATGAGAGGTGCAATTAAGATGTGCATATGGTGAGAGAGAATTAACAGAAAGGCTGCGGGAAGAAGCTAAAGACGAAGGATTTGACACCGGGGAGGAAGAGGGTCGGTCGGTCGGCTAGCGGTAAAAGAGAATGGAGAAGCGCTGATTGGTAAGCCAAAAAGAGCTAAAGCCGCACAAAAACAGATAAGCGCGCTGCGCTAGTGTGTATTGGCTTGGCATCGGCTGTTGATGCGACGGATAATTTTAGTTTTCCGATAGCTGACAGACAGTGGTGAAAGCAGCAGCAGCAGCGAGCGAAATCAGCCTTCTCTTTTGCAAATACCTCGGGCCTTGACTGGCACATATAAATTACACCATTAATATCACCATTGAGAGGAGGGAGAAGAGCGAAGAGAGCGTGGGAGGTTGATTATGAATGGGACCAACATTTGACAAGCACATAACGGAGCTTACTTACATCTGACCGGTAGATACTATTGATTGTCGACGAGCATAAATGCCACACAACAGCTCATTCAGTTTCAGTAACATTGCAATGAATATTATGTAATAAATCTTTTGTTGGTTTACTATCTCACTCATTCTATCTCCCCTAGCCTCCTGTCTCAATGTTGAGTGACTTGGCTCGAATTCCTTCCGGATTTCAAGGAAGCCTTCAGAGCTATCTTTGATGACCAAAATATTAGTAGTGGCTGTAGGCCTGTAGGCCTGGTAGCTAATAGTCTTGATATTGTCCTTTCCCACCCAGCTTGATCTCAAGCTAAGAACTCCGATCCCTCCACCTTCAAGACACCTTAAAGCCTTTGATGAGCTTTAAAGCCAAACAAAGCACATCAAAAATCAGATTAAACAACATCAGAATCTGTACATTCGGCCTCAATTACCGATGCTCATGGTCAGCTAGCAAATAGGACCAAAACCATGATGCTTTCAGCTTTACTTCTCAAGGCTGAAGTGAAGTTTCTCCGAGAGTATGATAGGTTTAAAAAGCAGCGTCGGGAGAGGAAGAAAGAAGCACACTGAATGGGGAACGTAGGGAATCGTATTCTTTACTCTATTTTTTATACCATATGTGTCTCATTAATTAGTCTAGGTGTCTATTTCTGGTGACTGATACTTTTATATCTAGACCTACCTTGTTTGACTTTCTGTTCTTGTAGCTCTAAAACCGTTACGAATAAAATTCCTTTGTCATAATCATTTATGTTTTCAAGCGATTGTCAATTTTCCAATCCATTGATTTGTATATATAGTCTGGCGTTCGTAGAAGTTGATTATTTTCGCTTTGTCTTCTGTCAAATCTATAAATACTCATTAATTCCCTTGTTCCCTAGCGTTCTTAAACTCCTGATTCCTTGTCCTATAACTTAATTATCCTTATCGTTAACAATCATCCTTGCCATCATCTATGAATTCCCCGCTTCCTCGCTCGCTAACTAACTCGTCTTAACGATACACTGTCAGCCCGTATTCTTCTGATAGAATACTAGGTTGGTAGCCTTAATGTCCAGAAAGCTAACAGAAATGGCATTGTTTGAGGAGAAGCAGCAGGAGACACTAAGTACTAAGAAATTACGCTATTATATACATGTAGTAATTAAGAATATTACTTTTTGGAAATCAGTATTTGTTATTTGTACTCCTTTTTTTTTCGGTTACTGTCTTGTCACTCTCCCTCCCTCCCATCTCCCATACAAATTCTGATTTGTGAAAATCCGGTATCCTTGAGAATGTCCTCCTAGCGTAATTAATGACAATTAGAAGTAGGGATCAATTAATTATCAATAATTACTATCTGACAGGCCACTTCCTTTTTCTTTGTAGATCCTAGATAGATAAATATCTCTCTCTCTGATTGATTGTTCACGGTTGAAAATTAACTCGCATACACTTACTAGCAGGGACTAAGCGAGACTGTCTAGTTCCAATTAGGTGCAATTAACAACAATTCTATCAATCTCTGTTTAATCCCTGCTTTTAAGTAAATTCTTAGTAATCTGCCACTTTTGGAGCTAAACTTTGACTCTTACAGGGTATATAATTAGATAGGCTGGGATAATGTGGATCTATCGTGAGATATCCTGCAATGTTCCCACTTTGTCTCCTTTATCTCCACCTTAATTAATCCCTGAGCTTTTTTAAGATGCAGATCAACGAGCAATACCCCAGTTAAACGACTAGGATAAATAGACTAGTTTGAGACATGGGTTATGGATATTAAAGACACGTTTCAGTCTGTAGGATGTCTGAGAAATGGCCTGTTATGGTGCATAAGTTCCTGGACAACACAACATAGGTTTGGAAGGAGCTTGTGATAAGGATAGGATAGAATCATGGGACATTTATATAGAGAGAAGTAACAACAGGGAGAAAAGAGCATCGGGGATAGTTAGTTCTTAGTGACAGTAGACTATCTTATTACATTTCTGATCTGTAGGATCAAATCAACATCTTTTAAGACCAGCGAGGTCCATTTATTATTATCTGTTTTACATCTCATATTTATCTGGTGCCCTACGCAGGGATTACCTCCTATTTCTGCTTCGATTTTTGTGGTTTCATTTTTTAGTATCCTTTCGACTCGTGGTCAAAGTTAGATATCTATATTGTCGAAAAATAAACATCTTAAGATATTTACTCACGAGATTATTGAATACAAGAAAGTACAAGCTGGATCTCGTGGAACAAGGAGACACAAACTCTATAAAGTCCCGAGATTCGATCATTGAACAATTTAGGAAATTCATAATATCCATCGAAAATGTCAAAAGATACCTTCCCTACATCTAAAACTTGTGAAATTTTGATGATTCATAACCTGCTGGACAATGGCTACAGCAATTACAATGTGATATGGAACCGCACTATGCAGACATTACCCCGGATATTTTTTTCAATGCTATAACAATTCTGTTCACTGGTAAAGCAGAAGACTGGCTTGACTCTTTACCACAATTCACAAAGTTTATAGATTTGGAGGAAAAACTTAAGCCCAGTCAGTGATGTAGAAGAGTTTGGGCTTACCTTCAAGTGGAAATATTGGTAAGTAAGATATATAAGTAGGGCTTCGCTAAAATCATCGAGATTTAGCGTTCGGGATTAGGTAATCAGACCTTGCCGAAACCGCCGATGCCCGAACGTGCCGGCAGAAAGTTATGCTATTTCGGCCGATACTATTCCTAGCAAATCCACAACTCAACCTCTCCACAATCCACAACCTTGGCAGATCTGCGAATGCGCAAAGCGCATCCTTCGGATGCTTCTATTCCAATATTAACAGAGCGCATAAAGCTTAGAGATCTATTGCTGCTGGATGCTACCTACGATTCTCTAGAGGACCTAGTCAGAGCCTACTCCGATCTCTGCAGGGACAAAGGATACGGCATTACTTGGGAAAGAAACAATAAGTGGTAAAAGGAATGAAGGCCATCTATATGTGCGACCGTGGTGGAAATTATCGCGATCAACGGAACCCCGATTTGCATAGAAGTAAGAGGCACAACAAGAAAGAAGGCACAGGCAGTTGCAAGACAGGATGTCTATTCAAAGTACAAGCTGTTGGACAGCCCGATGGCAAATGGAAGGGCTCCATCAAGAATAGCAATAAGAACGATAAGCACGCATACCACAATCATCGAGCTTCTGGAGGCTCTGAAAACCACCTAAACTTCAGCACGAAAGAAGTCAACCACTACAAGGAAGCTTACAAGTACCTGGATTGCTATGAAGCGGAACACTACTGTCAATACCATCAGAGCCGAAGTGAAGAAGTTTGGAATCATCGTCAAGGTGCGAGACATCTACAATATGAAGCACCGCTTGCGCAATGAGAAGTTGGGCGGCAAGACTCCGATTCAATGGTTAGTCGAAACCTTAGAAGAGAGAGGCTATTTTTCTAGATACGACGAGGTCAACGGTCGCGTTATGAGCTTATTCTTCTCCCATCCTGATTGCATCGAGATCTGGAGACTGAACCCTGACAATTTTATGCTGGATGGTACGTACAAGACAAACCAATTTGGCCAAGTCTACATCAACGTTTGTGGAAGTTCTGGCAATAGTAAGACTTCGCAATTTGCAATTGGCTTTCTTAGTGGAGAGGCCAAAGATGACTACCTCTGGCTTCTCAAATGCATTGAGGAACTTCTGAGAAGCAAGGGCTTTGCGCGCCCCAGATGCTTCATCACTGATGGTGAAATTGCTCTCATGAAGACGCTTGACATTGTGTTTCCTGAATGCAGTCATATTTTGTGCGTTTGGCATGTCAATTTGAATGTTGTTGGCAAATGCCAGAAGTTCTTCAAGGAACAAGAAGACTGGGATGAGTTTTATGAAGCCTGGACACAGCTTGTTGACTCACCAATCTTCGCGTAGTACAAATCGACGCTCGTCGAGTTCAAGAAACATGATGCAAAGGTGGTACAGTACTGTGAGAAGATTAGCTTATCTTCAAAGAGAAGATCGTGATTCATCCCCACCTCCTATCTATTCCGATACCGATTTACTATCAAATTATATACGCTGCTGGGTTGGACTCACTGTCAACTTTGGAAACAGAACCACTCCACGCAATGAAGGTAGTCATGCAGCCCTCAAAGCTTACCCCCAAAACAGTTCTGGTGATCACAAACACTTCTTTGACGCAATCTGCTTGTTCTAGGACGATCAACACAAGAATATGAAAGAAGCTGTTGAAGACAGATCTGTCAAACGCCATCAGCATAACATTTTCTTCTTCTCAGATGTTATCTCCTACGTACATCCTTACATCCTTGACAAAATCCTAAGAGAGAAGGGCAAATTACCTCTCAAAATTTTAGATCCATTGTCTCCATATACTAGCTGTACCGTTCCCAAGTGGTTAGGAATACCATGCTACCATACCTTATACGAACGCATGAAAACTTCTGGTATGCTTCTTCTCACCGATATCGATTCCCATTGGTACTCCTAGAATCGGTTCAAAAATGTTCATACACCCTCCCACGAGCGTCGCATACTTCTAAACCCAAGAAAGGAAGATGTCCAAAGCAAGGGACGACCTAAAGGCGCCAAAGGAGTAGCCAAGAAACTTAAGAGCAGAGGACACGGCGAGTCTAGTACTCAGAGGGACCCTTCCATGCATGAGCATGATAAGAAAGCTTTTCAGAGCACAATATAAATCAATAATCATCAATGTACAAGTCCTTGACTCGATAATTGTTTCTTTTAATATCAACTTGAATTTAAAGTTGTTAACCCATTTTATATCAATCAGTTGATTTCAATATCAATAAATACAATATTACTCTAAATTCATAAAACTAGTTGCAAAATACTCTGACAACTTTTCTCTTTCAAAGATGGGCATCATTGAAAGATAGCAGGTAATATGGACAGCCAGTATCTTGCCTCTTTTACTTAAATGAATTTATTGAGCTCATTACAATATTTAAACTAGATATGACTAAGATAATAACTATCTTGGTGACAAGGAAAGGGGTAAAAATGATGGATGAATCTTCTGGGGACCATTAGGTTAAATAGACAATTAGATTCGTATTCTCATCTTCATTACAGATTATATTACCATGAAATTGTATTATAGCTTTAAACTCAGATGCTTCAATAGCTACTTCAATAGAGGCCGTCATGTAAGAAATAAAAATAAAATACGCACGTGTGCTCATACTTCCTCAAAGCTACTACTAAAACTAATTTGGATGTTACTTCCCCATCCAAGTGACGCAATACAGAGAAAAAGCTTACATATTATCAACAGTCCGGAGAAACTCGAGATATAGGAAATGGGAGTGAGTAATATGGCTTCATTGTTAGAAAATTTAACATTTATTCTAATATAATAAAACTGTAGCCCGTAAATCTTGATCAATCGACCTATTTTATTAATCGAGCGTTTTTCAATCGATGAAATGTGAAAAAATTTCAGCTAATTTTATGTTCATTTTGTAGAGCGTGAACGTAAGCATATATATATATATATATATATATATATGTGTGTGTGTGAGATGTCAAAGGTTTAATTTAAACTCAGATCCATGTTTCATATGACTCGAAGTATGCTCAGAGTGTCATATTTTAGGTAGTTGTGTTTGTCTTCTCAGTTGGTAACGAAGTGTATCTCAAATATGGTTTTACAATGCGTAATTCAGGGAATTTAGATTTAGCTTCTTCATCAGAGACGCTAGGATGGACAATAACGTCATCGCCAGGAACCCAGTTGATAGGTGTAGTTATGCAATACTTATCTCCTGTCTGTAAGGAATCTATGACTCGAAGGATTTCATTGATATTGCGTCCCGTTGAGGCAGGATAAGACATTATTAGACGAATAATCTTCTTGGGATCAATGATAAAAACAGAGCGAATAGTGAGAGCAATGCCACTGGAATCCACATTAGTAGTGTCTTGGTAGTCCAGCATATCATAGAGATAAGCAATTTTTCGCTCTTCATCCGCAATAATTGGAAAATTAACTTTACAGCCTGATATTTCAGTTATGTCTTTGATCCATCCTTCATGCGATTGAAGCGTATTAGCTGATATACCTAATAGCTTAACATGGCGTATAGTGAATTCTGATTCCATTTTTGCGAATGCACCCAGCTCCGTTGTGCAAACGGGTGTGTAATCGTCAGGATGAGAAAAGAGTATACACCACTGATCACCAACGAATTCGTAGAAGTCGATTGGTCCATTGGAGGTTCGGGCATGAAAGTTAGGAGCAACTGATCCTAGACGGAGTCTTAAAAATATAATAATTAATTACAATGTAAAGAAAGAGATCAACTGGAGATATAGACTTACGGATCAGCTCTTGTCTTTTCGCACATTTTTAATATCAATTTTCTGAAACTTCTTGTGATTGTACAATCTTGATTTTTGTTCTATTACTTATATCGACCTTTATATAATCGTAAACAATTTTGCTTTGTATACGGACATATCCCTGAAGTAGGTTACACTCTACACAGTAGCTGAGAACTCGGAAATAGCAAACGTCATGAGACCCCTGTTCATATTGCACTAGCCCGAACAGGTAAAGGTCTAACGTCTAGCCGCGATTATTCAGCTCTGCCCCCGCATTTGGAAAGCTCTCTGGATTACTGTATAGCTACTACAGAGCTATTGTTGCTTTCTAGGCTTGAAATTCAGCGTGCGGTTTCATGAATATTTGATAATGATTTTTATAGAATTGATGAGGATCTAATGAAGTCACGTTCAATATTAGTGTTGGAGGTCGTAAAGAGTGGGAACACGCGATTTAGTTACTATATCCATTTAGAGAACTTGCTTGTTAATATACTATGATTAGACTTTTTATTGATATCAACACCATTAGTAAATTCATAATGTTTTATCCCAACCTCTCGGTGTAATATTCAGTTAAATATTTACTATAAATGATTTCATTACTTTGTGACTTGAGTTTTGAATGAAAACACCACGTTCTCTTTTGATTTACGATGCAATTCAATTACCAACAACATGGCATCATCAAGTCTTCCTGATCCTACTCTAAGATTTTTAATTCCTTCGCTGGAAGATGCTTTGAATATTCAATGTCGTGTTTATCATCCAGAAATCGATCATCACGAATCCATTTCACAATCTAGCTGTTTGAGTCAAAAAGCTGTAATTGTGGCTCATCCTTACACTGCACTAGGAGGGTCTATGGATGACAAAATTGTGAGCCAAATTGCTTCGATATGTTTAAAAGAAGGATACATTGTAGGAACTTTCAATTTTCGGTTGGTTAGACTTTTGACTCAGCTTGGCCCATAATTTCTTGCTAACTTCTTCACAATCAAGAGGTGCAGGAGAGTCTGAAGGGTCTACATCATGGCAGAGCAAATCTGAACAAAATGATTACATGTCTTTCATTGGCTTCATAGTATGCTATTTATACTACCTCCGTGTGCTACAACTGCCACCCCATATTCAACTTGACTCTGATGCAGAAGACGACTTCCAAATAGATTCTCAGGATTCTCAAGAGACTGACTCCTTGGGCGAAAATCGATACGATGCTATCATGTCTTCACCTACACGACTACTCCTTGCGGGATATTCTTATGGTGCACTTATAACAATGTCACTTCCTGCCACTATAGAATCCATTTTAGCACCATTCCATGTCCCTTCGTTAGACTCAATTCATGGTAAAATACGCCTACAAGCTAAGAATCTAGCTAAGTGGCGCAAATTTTCGTACGTCAGTCCCAAATATTTGAACAAAATACATCGTTCAGCTAAGTCTACTTCATTTGACATGAAAAGACCTGAGAAAATATCAAATGATATTCGATCGAGTGATCGGCAAAGGAAATCATCGCCTGATAGCCTCAGGAGCAATAGATCCCCTGTATTTCCTGATAGGTATCGATCACAGGATTCCGTTCACAACTTATCTGTAAACGAATTACCAAAGTCGAAAAAGATACTACCAGAAAATCAAGAATATTGGAACATTAATGTTGCTTATTTACTTGTTTCGCCACTCCAAGGTATTGTATGTGATTTACTTACTCTTTGGTCTTTCAAATCTTGGAGACAAAGAAATACCCTTAGTGATAAAGATATTAAATTGAAACTTAATCAAACCTTGGCCATATATGGCGAAGATGATGTGTATGTCAGTTCCAAAAGTATACGGAACTGGGCAGAGAAACTTGCTATGCCCGAAAATGGACAAGAAATGAGTCAGTTTAAGTTTGTTGAAATAGCCGGAGCAGGTCATTTTTGGGACAATGATCAAAGCGCAACTTGTCTATGGGCGGAAATCAAAGATTTTGTTAAGATACTCTGATTAAAACAGAGGTATTGAATACAAAAGGTAAGTTTGATTTTTGGCTAAGGCTTGATCATAAGCTTCTCTTGCCACCCTGCTTCTTCTTTTTCCCACAACTGAATAATGCTTCTCGACTCTCATTCAAATCTGCAAACCATCAAAATATAAAAAAATTTCCTTTATTCCTCTCTTTATAACTCCCTCAAGCGACTTAATACAGTCGAGTCTTGTTATATTGAACTGCTGAAATTACCTGATATTGCCTCACAGTACAGCGGAGTCAGTCTCATTTCATCACATAAGATATCTGGGCAATCGATGCCTTTACCATTCCCTTGGAACTTACTGCAACCCATCTCCCTCCCCTTTCCTCGTGCAAAGCATGCTTGCGATACTGAATGAGCAAATTTTTGCTGGTTTTAGCCATTCGCTCAGCGAGACTCTGAAATGTACTCTACAGCCCTAAATCTTTTCTGAATTACTTAATATGTATATGTCTACCAATCCCGATAGTTACTAGCATATAATTATAATAGTATAATTCCAAGTCTACCCTCTGGTTTGAGAGTATAACATATACTAGTGTATTTTTAGGTAGCAACAAAACTTTAAGGTGAATTAAATCTCTAGTATTTTCTCCCGAATTGCGGAATTATTTATCGTACCTATGATAGTATTGTTGGTATTTTGTACTAGCTACGGCAAAGCTGTGCTGTGATAAGAAAAAATAAGCCAGTAACTCGAAATGCCTCGTGGAAAGAAGTTTGAGACCAATTACTGTAAGCTCGTATTGCAGTGCAGCTTGAGTCATTTTAAAAAGGGTATCAGTAAGAAAGGGAGCACTTAGACCTACAAGAATATTTTAACTGAATTGAAGAATAGAAGTGCTTAATCATTTTTATATTCCCCGTTTTTACACTAGGCTAAAATTTAGGTACAAGATTTCTTGGTTATAGTATCCCGAATGCTCGATAAACTTGCCTATTTTTTTTCTAAATTAAGATAAGCGATTCAATATTTCAGTATTGTGACATGTGTTTCATCATTCGGATCTGAAATGGAGACCAGCTCTAACAACAGTACTTTCTTTTAAATTAATCAAGATCGCCGAGGCCAAGATTTTCATCTGCCTTAATAACACGGAGTGTGTTTGTGTTACCCATGCCACCTTTCCATCCTTGCACAACAATCACTGTTTCGCCTTGATTCAAAACTTTCAATTTCATAGCTTCCACAATTGCCCATCGAATCCGGCGATCGACGTTTTCTTGCCAATTAACTTTATTGAAATCAGGTTTAACCTCAGGGAAAAGAAATGGGTAAACTCCCCGATAAAGATGCGCATAGCGAGATGCAGTCGGATTTCGAGTCACCATGAAGATTGGACAAACTGGACGGTACTTCGACAGTAGACGGGCACTATAGCCACTTGTAGAAAGAACGATTATACCACCTGCATTCATATCCAGGGATGCACGAACAGCAGACATAGCACATGATTCTGTGGTAGAGACGGGGCGTTGAGCTAAGCTACAAAGCTCTTCAAAATGGGACACATATGCAATAGAATTCTCAGCTTTCAAGCAAGTTTCATGCATTTCTCTCACAGCTTCGTTTGGATAGCTTCCCTTAGCTGTCTCGCCAGATAACATGACACAGTCGGCACCATCACTAACTGCATTACCAACGTCGCTGATTTCAGCTCGAGTAGGACGAGGGTTATATATCATAGACTCAAGCATTTGTGTTGCGCAGATGACGGGTTTTCCAACAATATTGCACATAGCGATCATCTTTTTTTGGGCAGCAAAAACTTCAGCAGCAGGAATCTCAATTCCTAAATCTCCGCGAGCAACCATGACGCCATCAGTTTCTTCTAATATCTCCGCAAAATTATTAAGTCCTTGTCTATTTTCAATTTTGGCAATTATTTGAATATTTTTTCCTTCTTCTCCGAGGACACGACGAATATGCTTGATGTCTTCTCCACGGCGAATAAAGGAGGCAAATACCATATCTACATTGTTTTTGACTCCAAATCGAAGATCTGCCTGATCCTTTTCTGACAATGCTGGAAGATCAACATCTGTGTTAGGGAGATTAACGCCTTTTTTGGAAGATATTTTGCCATTGTTTCGGCATCGAACTCGAACAGTTTTATCATCGACAATTTCAAGAACTTCAAAAGCAAGTACACCGTCATCAACGTAAATGGTACGTCCTTTTTCGATAACTTTTGTAATATTTTTGTAGTCAACGTACCTAGATTTAGATTAGCTTTTCTGGTTATTGCGATAATTGATTATACTGTAGCAAGTGTAATTACATACATATTTCTATCATCACAGCAAGCCATATACTTTTCATCGGTAGTAATGTTCATCTCAGTACCAGCGAAAATAGGGATATCTTCATCATTAACTGTATTACCAGTTCTGATTTCAGGGCCCTTTGTGTCAAGTGCAATAGCAACAGGACGTCCACTTTGGACTCTTACAGCCTCGCGAGTATTATCAATCACTGATTGATGATACTCGTGTGAGCCATGAGAGAAATTCATACGAACAACATTTAAGCCAGCTCTTCGAAGCCCATTTAGGGCCTCGACATTGTTAGTTTTGGGACCTATTGTACAAATGATTGATGTTCGACGGTAATTCTTAGAGGTTGCATATTCGGTATCAAGCTGCGATAGCCATTCAATGCGAGTTGAGCTGGTAAGATGATTCATAGTTGAGACCATAATTGCACTTGACTAGAATCTTACTTTTGAACTAATATGCCAGATTCAATATATATATATATATATATATATAAATATATATAACCCTTTACATATATATATAGTGAGAGAGAGATAAATTTCGGCAGCTTTTGATATTGAAGGTAGGGAAGGGAGATACTTGATATGCGTGCAGACTCCCGTAGCTATATTGTGCAAGTGATAGGCTGCTAATCTTTCCAGCTAAATGTTGGATTGCGTCAAATAAAAGTTTTTGGCTGGGGTTTCGGCCGCCTCAACAAAATAGGAGATTTTGGCTAATTCAATTAGTCTTCAGATAGGAGATAAATATACAGCTACCTGCTTGGATTATAAGTATGTGGTTAGAATAAAAGTTGGTTGTTTGAGTACATCCATAAATTAAAGGGACATCACTTTTATATATCTCATATATATAAATATATATAAATATGTCTAACACATTCACGGAGCTCTCGGTCTTTACATGCCAGTTTGGTTACAAAATCACTGACTTACTGGCACATAGAGCTGGAGAAAGATTCATCCATGAATGGCTTTTGGAACCTTTTTTTTATCCTCCTCTCTCTATTTCACATTCTCTCACATTCTCACGAATAAGTTGTGTCCATAAATAGCTAATTTACGAAGTTTTCGTCTCGTGGGCAAAAGCGCTAGCTGAGATTAATATTTGATTGGCTGAAGCTCTATTCTGGTCCAATCACTTAACAGAAGCTTGTGCTCGTTTGTGACTAAAAAACGAAGTTAAGCAAATAAATTATAGAAAAAAAAAGACTCGAATTTCTAAAAATTCTCATTGGCTGGCTTGGCTGCCTGCCTGCCTGCTTGTCTTTGAATAATCTGAAACATAAACTCTATTGAAAGTGAACCAACCAAAACCAACTGTAGCTAGCATAATTGTGCATAGCTTGGATGTAATGAAAGTCTACGATTCATTTTGTAGGCAAGGATTTTAACCAGGATTTTAATTGGCTCTTTTCGGGAGGTTGTCTCATTTATTGTTTTCGTAGTGTGTAAAGATTAAAAAATCTCGAACTCTCAGAGTCATAGCATTTAGGCAATCTGCTTACGCCTATTGGACTAAATATATGGGCCAGATAGCGCAGTCTATAGCTCATAAGCATATCTCCACATGCATTTTCATGTCAACCTAGATCTAAAGAAAGTGTGTATATCATTGAATTTAGATCTCTTGCTTGAATGGTAGAAATTTCAGGATGTGGTAGTTGTTTGACCCCGAAAAATACAAATGCAGTAGCAGCATTCAATGTAGACAATGATGTTTGTGATCGGTGTAAAGGAGAGGAGCAAGCCAGTTGATGCTAGTATTTTCACGTAGTAATAATTATATATTCGCTCAGAGGAATACTAACATTGACTTGACGAATAAGTTCCTTCCAAGCTAGTGAAAGGTACCTGAGTAAGTACTCTCAATGTAATTGGAGACGAAATGACAAGATCTAATAGTAATGAAGGTAACAAAAACATGTCAATATTATTCGCATACTCAATCGTGAAGAGGGGGGAAAAAAAGACACATTTCGTGTTCCGATGACTGTTTCTATGTGTAGTAAGAAGAAACGGTAAAACTTGCCATAATTGAACCCAAATATCCAGTATTCGCTCTAAACTTCATTTTATCTGCATTTGAAGCTGACATGTTCCCATCTCTTTCGGGAATATTTTACTCTTCTCGTAACTTTGAAAATGACGGCATCTAATCAAGAGTTGATGTTGGTGTTCGATTTTATAAGATATACTGCAGTCATGACGTATTCTGACCATTATTCAGAGGGTTAATTTCATCCATTATATAGATATTTAGTTTAGCTTGAGTACGAATGCGCCTACCTAAATGTTCAGCGAGCAGGCTGTTCAATTTGCTCATTGTTTTCCATTTCAGACAACTCAACTTGAAGTTATGATTCTTTAATCCCCTTTTAAAGTAAAATTCAAAACCACTTTCTTGATTATAATCATATGCTATATATATCTAGAAAAATCTGTTGCTGATCCTTTATCCTAGTTCAGCATTTCTCCATTGAGCGATGCATTTAGAGATGCTACATTTTTTTTTCCACGATTAGCTCCTTACAGTAACTACACGATACCTATCGACGTATGAAATGCTACCCAAGACCTTGTCTCTTCTACTAGTCTCATTACATCATGTCCAGCATTGAATTTGCCTTTGAGGATGTTACTTCAATATGAAATGAGAGCATTATCAGGGTCAAGGGAGGGTTTTCCCCATCAACTGCGAATATAGCAATATTCTCTACGTTATATTTGACATTACGAATTCGTAAGCGAGAAAAGATGATGTCTAGACAAAGAATTCTCTTAGACGATTCATGTCCAAATGCTCAACTGAATTTAACCTAAAATATAAAGGCCGTATTTGATAATAAGTCGTGTTGCCTCGTTTTAATCTTTACGCTGGCTGGGCAGGGATTCAAGCGTCAAAGAATCTCTATGAAACATTGAATTCCAACGCAATTGATTGTAGACATGTTGGTTCCTGGGTAGTTTTTTTTTGAGGAAAATCTGGGACAATTGCAATTTTACTGTGCATTTATCGTCTTTGCTTATCCTTATAGAATTGTTGATTTTAAATGATTTACGATGAAAAAGTGTGAGAATTTACAATGTTAATGTACTGATGGCAAGCCTTATTACAAGATATGATAAATTGATAGCGCGTTGAGCCATTGAATAAATGCTGGTACTTTACTGACACTTTGCTTTGAGATTACTCCCGCCACCCCCTCCGCCTCACCACACACCAAAACAGCCAACCTCCCCCAATTGAGCAAATACTGATATGAAACAAAAAACCACTCATCAAGTATACGAATTCCTCAATTATTGTTATTATTAAAAGAAAGATCGTTTTACCCAATATATGATACAGCGTAAAGAAGAGGATTCAGAGGACACGAATTTCAAAATATCGAAACAACATCATCCAATTTATCATTGAGAGGTGAAAGGATACATATACACAGATACTTAGTTGGAAGATATCAGAGGGAACAATCAACCAAGAAAAAAAAAATATAAAAAAATATAAACACTAGAGAAATAAAATGGTAAGCGTGATATTTACCGGAAGTTATCTCTACTGTGATAAAGGTTTTCCTGATATGATCAGCTTCTCAATATACTAACTCTGGGTTTATGGGGGAAGATTGGAAAATTAACTCATTATGCCTTTGATGCTATACTGAGTAGGCGCTCCCATCAAAATTTCTCACTTCATTATTATTCGGTCTTGCATGTTCAGCAAAAACTTGGGAGAGTTTTCCTTCATTTCCCCTTCCCTCTCCCATTCTCAATCACTCACACCCACTCTTCTTTCTTTCATCTGTTACTTTTTGTGTCATTTTTATTTTATTTTTCTAACTAAAGCTTCTTCTCTAGTATCGACAATATTGGCTGGTATGAGGAGAACAACAGGCCTAACGTACGTTACTCTCTTCGTGTTTCACATCTAAATAGGTTACTCTCTCCGTAATTTTTTGCGAAAGTGTCCCGATTTCAAGATGAGAATTTTACGATCTTTATTGTTAAGAGAGAAAATATATATTTTACATATATCGATGGATATAAGAAAAGAAAGTTAAAGAAGCATTATTAGTACCTGAAACTAATTTTTTGAACCTCGGCTTTAGACTTAAAAAAAATAGCCTTAGTGAAGACAAGAATATAAACAATTGGATTGATAGATATCTCGGTGTTGGTGAATGGATGATGGATAAGTCGGTAGCTATTGCGGGATCAAGTGGCTGGTTTGAGAGGAAACATTGAACGGGGGAGACTTTGACCCGCAATTTGATTGGCTTAAAAATGAGAATCGAATTTATATTCAATATAATGATCCAAAGAAAAGTGTACTTAACAAAGATTCAAATATGGAATACATGGCGTTTAGGAGAGTAATGGATAAATGAGAAACGGCAATCTTGTGTACGTCGTAAATATAGGCAGAATATTATTCGTACATCTAAATGTCTACACTTGACAGTGTTTTGACAGCCTTAATCCAGTTCCAATAGAGGGTATTTTTTTTCACGTGAATCTATAAGAAATTCTTTATGCTATGTCAGATTTTATCAAGTTCTTGGCATCTAAAGTCGAAGAGAGAGACTGATTGACTGCGAAGTAAGAGTCTGTAGCTAGAAAGTCTAGATACAAAGCAACCTCAAATTCAGTTTTCAATTGGGCTTTTGAAAAGAAAATGGATATCCTAGTGATTATCAAACCCCGTGTAGATAACAGCCTCGAGAGTATATATCCGACAGATGGTAGGATATATAATAGACAAGCTATCAGGAACATTTACACAAATGTAGAAATAAAATGTAATGCTCAATATATCCCTCTCCATAAGTGAATTTTACAATGAAGACTTTTTCATCTCTACTCAAAAGATATGCCCGCGAAAGTTTTGCCGACATGTCATCTTAATTTTTTTCTTTTTTCTTTTTTTCTTCTGAATACGCTGAGAGAAAATTATCTATTTATGAATCGTGATCATATATTTGATAATTTGTACTAAGATCCGAAAATGCTTAGAGCTGATAGCTCATATAGCCTAACTAATCACTCCCATAGATTTGAGGATCTCAAAAACTGAGATGTTATAGAGTCATCATTAGATATATATTTAGTAAACTGGATATCAAAGTTAGCAAAGAGAGGATCATTCTAGAAATGACCTACTGCTGATATGAAAAGTAGAAGAGGGCATTGTTGAATGAGACATAAGCTTACATTAATGGTTCTCTCCGTACTTCGACCCATTTATTTCTTTTGCTTAAAAAGGTTTACAAAAGCAAAAGTTCTTAAGCCTGACACCTATGGTTAGAGAAACATGACATTGTTTATGTTTCAATATTAAGGTCAAGTGGTAGAAAGTTTCTGCGCGGGTACCTCCCTATATTTACTGATACCCAAGAGCTTATGATAATGTCGTAAATATACATATGAGGAATTAAAGCATATAAATTTATTGCTCCAAGAATTGATGTATATTATGGATATAAGTCATCTTTGCTATTTATTTTTACTCTTATTAGCTTTTATCAGCTCGGAAATGTGCCAGGGCTGTATATACTACCAGTATAGCTCTGAACTTCTTTTACAGGTAAATAGCTAAGAGTATTACCATATTATAATAGCATAATCGTCAGTCGATTTGTCATCCAGAATCTTTGATTTGGTCGTTGAAAGAGGAAATCCCGGATATGTCGTCTTTAGTCAACTCTCGCTCTAAGCTCTGTCTTGTGTTCTCATCAGTATCCATATCAAAGTAATAATTAGCATTACTGCTACTAAATGGACAAGTTTTGAGACTAGATTCATTTTCTGATATCACCAGTGACATTTTTAAAATATTTTGCCCTTTTTTAAAGGCTTCCAATTCGGCCCCAATCGCACAAATTAATAGATTCCAACCTCTCCTTGCTGCCGTGTGCAAATTTATCTCAAGATTTTTGATAATTGAATCTATCTTCGTTATTTGATCTTTTAAATCTACTACGTCCATTGTTCTTTCACTCTTTAGTTTTTCTCGTAAATCGTTCTCAAATTCAGAGATGATTTGAATAGTAGGCTCCCACACCTGGATCCCCTCTTCCAAAGCTTTTTTCTCTTCTTCAGCTTTCTGCTTCGACAAACTAGCCTGGGATGACTCCTTCTCCCACCATTCTATTGCCATAGTTAGGGATCTCTTACTAGCTGACAACGTAGTGAAGCTTTTTTCTTCTCCCATAACAAATGAATTTGGAACTGGAGGATTTCTTAAAAATTCTTTAATCTCAAATTCAGCGTTTCGTAGTGCACCACGGTAGCTACTGAGCCGGGCTTCTTTTTTATTTGCACTCTCGTCTATTCGCCCCCTTATCCATTCCTGCCTAGCTATTAATTGAATTAATTCATTTTCAACTTGGCGTATTTTAGTCTCTACAGTTTTTTCTTCCTCCTTTAGTCTGGTAAATTCCGATTTTTCCTTATCGATATCTTTGTCCCTCCATGCCTCAATATTACTATCGTCGGAGTAGTTATTTAATTGTTCATTCAATTTGTTTAGTTTTATCTCCCAGTTTTTTGCTACCGTTATGGCGTTATTCCTCACTGAAATTTCATGTTCATAAACAGTTAACTCCTCTCTTTTAATGTAAATCAATTCCTCCATCTTAGCTGTTAAACCACTTCTTGCTCCTCGAAGCCCTATCAGTTTTTTTTGTGGTTGCCGCACTGGAACGACTCTAGAAGAGCTAACATTCTGTAATTTCTTGTCTGCTGATGTTCTAGAGCTATTTTCAGATAGATCTTCTCCGCTTTCATCGTAACCTTGTAACAATGCAGCAGACTGGGCATCAAGTAAATGTTGAATGTCAGTCTGAGTGGCTTTCTCTCTTCTGTACAATGCAAGTAATTGATCTGGCTTAGTATTCCTATCTCGGAATTCTAGGGGCATAATTGTCGACTGCGTAATGGACTTCCGCAGCAGTAAGCTTCGGGTTATCGAAGGCGGGGTTTTTAATGACCTTAGTCGTTCAGAGACGTCAGACTCCCTTGGTGAAAGACTATTTAATGCTTCAAAATTACCAGTGGTGTTGTCGGGATAATCTTTTGCCACTTGAGAACGATAAATCGAAGATTGGGGAAATGGCGATGCGGTTTGTCTTTCACTTGAAGCCATATCATCGAGGTTATATGAATTCACGTCAGATTAAAGGAGATGAAAGGAGATGACTGCGATTACTTTGATGCCCAGCGAATGGTGATGGAGACATTGTAGGCCCAGCTATTCAGTCTGTTATGCTTTATTTCAACCCTGAAATATCCCCAATCAACTTTTCATTCATTCAAAGGAACAAGAATCAAGTATTCTCAATAATAATATTTAGCGCTCTTCGTAATATTTATCTAAGTTATTATTGATAGAATACAAATTCTTCGTTCAAGGGGTATTCACATTTTTAATTACATGTTATTTATCCATTCTTCGACTTACGCTTGATTAAACATAATGATTACACAGGCGATTACCAACTATTTACGTGCGTCATATCAACGAATCACTTCTAATCATACCTAAAAAGGTTACTAATTCCAGTTAAACCTAAGCTATAATATCAAATTCCTCGTCGGATTTTATGATTATTTTCGTCGAATTATTGCAAGGATTAATGGGAATTTCACAAAGATCTGATGTTCTGCTGTATACTTGGATAAATGGGAAAACCTAAACTAAGATGTTCTTGATAAATCTACCCGGCCAATCATCATTTCATGATATTGGACGATTGCCCAGTCCATTAAAGCGCTGTGCGGAATCAATGTCCAAAAAAATCCTTGACCTTATTTAGATGTTGAGTAGTCACACTTATTTTTTTATCAGGAAGTCAAAAAGTTTAATAGTTGAGAGAGTAATTTGAGCTAGCAGATGAAGCTGCTTGTTGCAAGGAAAGCTCCGATGCTAATATCGATAGCCATTTTCTCTCCATATATATAGATGTCTACATATACATATCAAATTGCTACATGTTACTAGCTATAGGGAAATATAGCAACTCTGATTGTCACTACCGTAGAAGATGCCTAAAGAAAATGCTCACTAGACGTTTTTAAAAAATTTTCTTCTCTCGCAATTAATACTGCAGTTAGTTTTGAATATTTTGAAATATACCTTCTATAAAGAAATCTCATAATAAAGGAATCAAACTCTTAGTACTTTTTATGATTTAAGACAAGACTGTTTGTACATCGAGCAAGACAGTAAATTTTCCATCAATATGCTTTTATAGTCTATTGTGATTTTATCGAGAGTACAATCTATCGCCTGTAAAGCACAGCCCTGTCTCATCTAAAAGGCCAATCTGATTCATAAAACTAGAAATAAATGTGCCTTCATGAATTTCTCTGCTATTTATTGACAGCAAACTAGAATTTTCTGAACTAAGTATTTTCAGCTATTCGCTTACGGATTAGATGACTGCTTATTTTTGTGGCAAAGTTTTCGGTTGAGTCGCTCAGCGCATCTTTTGAACTAAGTACCTCGATTTCATAGACTTCTAGTGGTCTAATACCGTTTTCTACTCGCCTTTGGTTTATAACCTTACCTCCTGACCGAGTCTCGCCGGAAACAACCAGTGCAGTTATATCCTCGTCAGTGATGGTTGGACCAAAAGGATCTTTAATTTCTATGCACTCAATTGTAGTATGACAAGCCTTAATTTTTACATGAACCGAAAAGATATTTGTTTCGGGTTGATGAAATGATGATATTATTACAGAATCACTAGGCGTATCAAATGTGTATAATAAAATCGAAAGTAAAAAATCCACAACATCTTCTTGCCTTTGTTTCCAGCTATTTATGTACTCAAAATACTTCTTATTTACTAGTAATTCATCGCCAGTGATTCCGACAATTAACCTCAAGTTTGACGAATTGGATGCAGATGGTTGAAGAAGGAGAGCCGTTGCCGTGAGTAGAAGCTTATGACCAATATGAAGATGATCAAATGTACCACCAACAGCAACTACATGATGTCTGCTATTGAGCTGTAATGTTTGATCTAATGGTGTAATTGTGGTTGACGAAGATGATTCCCCCCCCTGATTCTTGCATGATAAGTCTTTCTTCGATGTATATTCATGATATTTAGATAATAATTCTTGTCCCGCATCATCATTTGTAGAAAGTATCAGTTGCCACTGATTTGACGCATTAGAAAGAGCTTTTAGATTGAAAGTAGGACCAATAATTGGAGCGGGCTCCGATTTAATGGTGCTCTTACTCTCTAAATCACTATTATCAATTAAGACTATGCGTGGATCTACTGAGCCAGGAAGATCGGAGTCAACCTCAATACCAAACTCATCACAAATAGAATAAACTAAGACGTAAAGACGTCCTAGTAATTTTTGTGCCTCATAGAATAATTTAGACCTAGGTTTTCCAAGTTGACCTCGTAGTACTGGCCAGTCCACCGCTATTAGAAGCTGCGTGGATGCAGAAATCTTCTCTAATGCCGTGAAACTTGGTTTAAGTGAGGGACGGTACGCCTCTGAAATTGACTTCAGGCTGAGTTTTGATGGCGGAGGTGGAAGTAAGAGTAGGCATTTTGATTTAGGCATAATTAACAATATCTGAAAAATAAGGCAAACCTATTAAGCTCAAATAAAAAGAACCCTTGGGCAAAAACTTGGCATCGCAAAAGCACGACATAAATCTTAGCTCCTCAAGGGCAGTAAGTACCATCTACAAGAAATATTCGACAATTATGGAGTATATGGCTCCTAATTATTAGATCCATAGAAATTAGGTTCCATCTAGCCAGCGCGGTAAGTAATACATACACAATAGTCTACAGGCAATCACAAACTCGGCCTATATGCTCCATATTCCTTGAAGCTTCTCCGATGATGTTAAATGACGATCTCATTTGCTCTGTAAGTAAGCGTGAAAGTAGAGGGGTGCGATAATCTGTTGGAGCATTCATTCATTCACTATATGCAATCGAGTAACTGGCATATCCAGATATGTAAGCACATTCATTATTCGTTATTCATTTATGCCGACTGTCGGATGTTGAGTTCCTGGGACGTGCCGTGAACGTACGTGGGTGCAAAGTGGGACAGGGACACCCGTTGATGGTACGTAATTTTCACATGTCCACCAATAAGGTATAGATTTACGCGGAATATTTTGTCTTATTGGCTTAATGAAGATTTTAATTTTCCTGGACTATCCTGGTACAGTAGTTGGAGCAGGGACAAGGTGCTTTGCTTACATGTATGAATGCTGCACAACTAACTAACTAGCTGCATAATTCCAAGGCAGTTAGCAATTAGTTTAGTTTATTGCAGGGGTAAGAGAGGCTAGAAGTGTGTCCTTGTTGAGAACGTATTTCTCTGGAAAACGCAACAAACAATTTTGAGCAGTTTCCCGCCGACTGACTCCTGATGTGCCCAATCTCACGGTCTAACTGCTACTTAATCATGCTGCCTGCAGTGAACAAGCAAGTGGGTGAGTGAGTGAATGTGGTTGTGGTTGAGGAATGCCTAGCGGGCACGTGCCTTGACCCCGCCCCCTCCCTTTTTCTTTTGTCACTAACTAATGTAACTATTACCAAAACAAATGAGCGTCTCTCTGTTCGATGTTGCGCAAGCAAGCAGTTCAACTTCAGATTGACCGACACCACTTCTGTCAAATAAGGTCAGGTCGGTTGCTCAACTGCCGGTGACGTCGATCCCTTTTCAGCGGAAGAGGGGACGGTGCAAGATTGAATGGATGGAATAGAGTAGAATAGAATGGACGGAATGCATGCTCAAAGTAGCAATAGATTGTCTAAAACAAATATATAAAAAGCTACATTTAAAAAGTTACCAAACACGAAAGACACAAATGAATGATTTGTTACTGCTGCTGCCGCTGCTTCCCATCATGATGAGCTGATGGTAATATCTACTCACTAAGTCATTTATTCACTCTTTTGCCTCATTGCTCATCCGGTTACCTCCGCGACTGTCCTTTCTGCGAGGACTAAGCACGACCAGCGTCGGCACTCAATGAGCAAATAAATCATCATCATCATCATAATAATAATAATAGTCAGCCTTGGAAACAAAGTCAACCAACACGCTTCCGAATAGACAATCAGACGATTTAGCTTCATTTCTCTGTTCTTTCTTTCGCTGATTACTCTTTCCAATATACAAAATCTTAACTACATTACAATCCTTTTTTGTTTTCTCCCTGGCGCAAGCGAGCTTGTCTCTGACTTATTTAAAATTGTACCACTGCACTCGTTAGTTTCTTCACTTCTCGACTCTGGGTGAGTGAACCAGCCCGCTTGCCATAATGATTGGTACCTCGAAATTCGAATACTTCTACATCAAGTTTTTCATCATCACTCTACATCTTGTTGCCCCTTTCTGTCTAGCATATTGTCTGTCGTTGATTATATATTATGGGCCTATCAAACTTTTCACCTCTCCGATTTCGCTTTATGCACTTGCTGAAAGTCTATTCTTCGCTGCTTATTTTCCATACCGTAATTACCTTCAACGCCATGTTATTGATATGCCACCAACCGATCCACAGAAACGGAAGGAGCTCTTCGATCGATGTCGGAAAAACATTCCTGATCCAGAGCTGTACATTAGAACATGGTTCCTCGGTGCTGAATTGGCAGATATTAAAAAGGAGAATCTCAAAGAATTCATCTTATGGGCTTTCTTTAATCGCGCAGGCCCGCCCGGTGACGATGACGATGAGCTAAACACGTACATTGAGCAAATGGAGTCTATTCTCGGTAGTAGATTTGCAGAAGGTAGAGGCAAGGCCGTATCGTTGAGAACAACATTTGATAAAGTGAATGTGCTCCATCGGAGTATTTTATGGTACCTTGTAAGCTCCACATAAGATGAGGTTTAAACTCACTGGCGCTATGCTAATGTCTTCAGTGTGTTGGTTTTGTAGATTCACTCACTCATGTAATTATGTATTATCATGGCTTCGATTTTTATGGAGAGGATCATTGTCGATTTTTTTTAACCTTTCCTTTCCGTCCCCTGACTCTCCTTTCTACATTAAGGTCGCCAGTTAAAAATACCTCATATTGGTATCGTGAACATAAGTCTAAAGACTTGCTTCCTGTGGTTTTCCTCCACGGCATTGGGATTGGCCTCTATCCATATACTCCTTTCTTTAAAGAACTAAATGAGTTTAAAAAAGCTGGCTTTTCTAGAAAGGACGAGCAGATTGGAATCATTGCAATCGAGAGCTTGGATATTTCTTTCCGTTTGGCCAATGCTCCAGCTAATAGCAAAGACACCTGCTCTAAAATTGAACGAATACTTCTGAATCACTTCCCTCCGAACCAGCAATTTGTATTTGTGGCCCACTCGTTTGGAACCAACATTGTCTCCTATTTGCTCAAAAATTCATCAACTGCCAAATATATTAATTCAATTGTATTGATTGATCCTATTCCAATTTTACTTCATCTACCAAATGTTGCGTACAATTTTACGAGAAAGATTCCATCTAAGGCTAATGAACACCAATTACATTACTTTGCAACTATGGACATGGGAGTTGCTCGAACACTAGGTCGCCATTTTCATTGGAATGAAGCTATTCTGTGGAAAGAGACACTCGGAAACCGTAAAATTACCGTTAGTTTATGTGGCCATGATCTTATTGTCGATACAGAATCGGTGGGCAGATATCTTAGTACAGGTTATACCGATGAATGCAAAACACCCGATTTAGATAACGAAAACGATCATTGTGAAGAAAAAAAACTTCTTAGTTACACAAACACATCTTCTGTGGGCTATAATATTCAAAGGGATAGAATGAAAGGAAGTTTCCAAATGGAACCCATAAATGATGAATGGAAATTTCGATCATGGAGAGGAACCGGTATAGATATACTTTGGTTTGGGAATTTGGATCATGCACAAGCCTTTGATACGTATCAAACAAGAAGCAGGCTATTGAACGTGATTCGTACATACTGTAGAGAAGGTTGTTCAGTCAGGTGAGGATACTACTTTCCTTTGGGTTTCGTTAAGGTTGAAATAGTGCCAATTTAAGATTTTCAGTAGGTTAGCTTCAATGTTGAAAGAACATGTCTATATCTAGGGGGGGTGGGGGGGGGACAACAATAGGCGTGTGAATCTTAAAACCCATAGCTCTGGCGAAAATTTGTATCATATTAAATCACATCTTTTACAAAAAATATTTTCAATAGATTCACGTTTGAAAACATCCTATTTTCCATTTTCAGATATTTTTTTAAAATTCTCTAACCAGGTTGCAAACCTAATTTGTTAGAATCAAAAATTATGAAACCCAGTCAACTTAATCTTGAGTAGAACTCCTGATATTTAGCGAGGCCTAGTTTTGAATTTTACAATAATTTTAAAATTTCAACTTGTGTAACGTGGTTTACCAGTCAGCCGGACATATCACATGCCCGGACAGTTTTACCAACTCCGCCCACTTTGGCCACACCTAGCATCATCCGCCCTGGCCTAAAAAATCAATCAAATTTGGTATCCATAAGTGCTAACTGCATTTAACTCATTAAATTCAATTGATTTACTCAAATTTGAGTTGTTGTGTAGCTATAGTGCTAGTTCGAAAACGGTAAGTTTTGGTGAGCGGGTTTGTTTTTGGTGCAAATCGCGTCCTTGTTTCTCGCGTTAGTTAGTTTCGCATCATTCTACCTGCCTATGGACCATGCCACTTAAATCATCCATAACACGAAGACTTTAGGCTGAATTATTTGAGGCGTATCTTTTCTTTTATTCCTTTTTTATTTTGTTAGTGAAAGTCAGTGAAAATAAATCAACAAAACAAACAATATTACAGAAATACAGAAAATCTTATGGAATCAAATTGAATGACTAAACGAAAATATGGGTATAGAAAAAGATAAATAAGTTAAAAAGAATAAAATTGATGAAAGTAGTTGTGAGATATATTCGGGCTGAGTTCGAGTTGGCTTGGAGAATTAGGTATCGCAAGTTGTCAAGTTATTCTTGTACAGGGGTCATAACCTATCAAAAGGGTAATATCAATTCTACTGCTGAAGCGTGTTATGGATATCCAAATAACTTGGATTAATTAATCTATTACATTATAAATAACATTCACAAGTAACAACAGTCTCAAGTTATATCTCCAGCTATGAAATAACCAAGCTATGACTAATCAAGTTTTGAATAACTAATCTAATCTTACTTTGTTATATTAACATTATATCCATTAAATTAATATCTGCAGCAACTTTCGACCATTATTTTTTTTTTAAAGATGAGTCTTTCTTTAGATCAAGAACCAGTCAAAAAGTACGAACGCTGCACAGCGCTTGTTGAATTCAAATATTAAAAAAGGCACTTGATGCTCTCCAAAGCAGACTTGTACCGTAGTCCTCAAAGTCATAGCAAAATAGAATATAACAATTAGGCCCAACTATAGAGAGAGAGAGAGATTTTTAATTTGAAGTAATTCTATCAGGTTAGACGATTTTGTATAATGAATGGTTTAAGCTCACTATCCAGAAATTGTAGTATTAGGATTGAATTTTACAAAATTGGGACCAGTAATGCAAACGGGCTACTATTACTTACAGCGTTGTGAGTAGAATTTTGATTATTTTTTATTTACACCTAGATCTACATATATATATATATATACAAAAAGGTATTGAAGTGAAGATGCAAACGATGTGTTAAGATAAGAAACTTCTCTATTTATCCACAAATGGGAACTCATGACACGAAAAGAATGGCTTAAGATTAAGTCATTGGAAAGATCACTTCGCCCTTTGACTTCCATTTCTCAACAAGGTATCAGCTAGGATGGGATGCCACTTGACATCTTTACATCGATCGTAATGTAAGTATTCTTCACAACGTCGCCGGTATTTCCAGGGTTTAATTTAAATATATGTTTAAATAATTACTTATAACTAACTCTAAGAAAGTTTTACAATTTAGCATTTGGCGTTTTCCTATGACTGGCTTTTTCCAACAGGTTATGCTCTGGAGGGGTGTATATGAGAAATTTCTAATTTAAGATTTTAGCGTGTTTTCTCATGCGTATGTTTGGTACACGTTGTTTGGTTGCGTTGCATCACGGTTAACAATGTGTGACATGGATGAGGGAGGAACCCTGACCTGAGAATCTCAGTTACAGAGGTACAGCCTTTAACTTTCCCTTCTCCACTATGAGAGCTCTCATAATGGAGAAGGGAAAGTTGAAGGCTGTACCTCTGTATGCACCATGATAGTTTCCAGTGCTCCACATTCACGTAAATTATAGTTGTACAATATATAACATAACAAACACTAACGGGGATAAGTAACCGCATTAACTCTAATGTTTGGTTGGTGAGTCCAGAGGGGAAACCATGACTAAAATGGGGGGGGGAAGGGGGTTGGCGGGGTAAGGGTATTAATTACGTAATATATTTGGGACTTGAAATTTACCGTTGCCTAGGCAATGAGGTGTTGTTGATTTCAGATCCCGCTCGGGCCGACAACTATCCTCAGCCTTCTACATAACTAAGATGGTTTGTAGCGAGTCCCTGCATAATCCTGTACAGGGAGATCTAAATTCCGGATCCACTTTAAATATTGACGAGGATTGATATCAAAAAAAGGATGGGGCAACTATAGCAACAACACAGCAACCATTGTATATTTTCTTTTTTTTGCCTGTATCAAGGTATGTAAATAAACTAGACAGAGGCTGAGCGTAATTTCGTTGATGTAGCGATCGGATAACTAACTATTATATGTTAAAGCTGTAGACAGATACGAGCTGGAATCGTAAGGGTGTATTTTTTCTGCCACTGTTTAAAAATAATTACTCTAACTAACAAACGTAAAATTGTGATCCAAGGAATTTCATATTGATTTTTCCTCCAAGTGATAATATCTGTTCTCCCTCGAAATTGGATTGAGCACACCTGAATTCCTGAAGAACTTGCTTCATGAGATTGAGCCTATCATATGACATAAACAGTTGCTTCCCATCAACATATAAACCAATTTGCTTGCTACTGTGACAAAAGTCAATGATCGTTAAATAGTAGCAGTCAAACGGCTGATATTAGTTTCTGAGATTACTCTAGAAATACATATAATATACACCGTCTAATAACTCTAATTCGATGACAATATTTCATTAGTGTCATACAACAACTCGATAAATCAAATCCCACACCTTATGTTTACATCACTACCTCAAACGCCAATAACAGTTTTCACAACGCCAAGTCAAAAAATACATAGTGCTAAATTTATCCGCCAAAACCGTAGAGTGTTCGTCCTTGTCTCTTAAGTGCATACACTACATCCAAACTAGTTACTGTTTTCCTCTTGGCGTGTTCCGTGTATGTGACAGCGTCGCGTATAACTCCTTCGAGAAATGTTTTAAGTACACCCCGAGTCTCTTCGTAGATCACTATACGTGTTAGTTTAGGTTCTTCCTTACTATTAAAGTATATAAACTTACTAGCTGAAATACGCTTGACACCCCCACGTCGTGCAAGACGTCTTATGGCAGGCTTTGTTATGCCTTGAATATTATCTCGCAGTATTTTACGATGTCGTTTGGCTCCACCTTTTCCAAGTCCCTTGCCACCTTTTCCACCTGCAAATAGTATTAATAAAACGGAGGATGAGTACCAGATTATTCACTTACGACCGGTCATGATTATATGAAGTGTTTTGGTAAATAGAAGTGTTATGTGT
>MCFK01005426.1:0-28944 GCA_003610855.1 Erysiphe neolycopersici | reverse complement strand
ATCGGCTAACTAGCCGTAACACACTTATAGGATTTCATTAGAGTAACTGCACTGTTATTCTTTGACGATAAAGTTGGCATATTGCTTGGTTCTGCTCTAAAGTCGTTATGGTTTCCAGGATTCACAACTTGACGCTAATTAATAGTACTTGACATATCACGTCTAGGTGCTTCTAACCTTTTAAATAAAGTACTTAATGTTTATGTCGTAGCGAGATTGAATGAATCCACTGTTGTGAAAAAATTCAAGTTAAATGAATTATTTATTAATCTCCGTGCATAATTAAACTGGAAGGTAAAAAGGAGTCTGTCCATGAAGAAAATGTTACCAATGATGTGTATTGATGTGTTTGAAGAGTTTATTGAAATCTTACATTTGTATGACACTGTAATTTTTATAAAATCTTAAATTTATCTGTGGATTTAATCAATTGCAATAAGAAAGGGGTCTCTGATGGAATCTAATTCATCACTCGCCCCGCATGAATCATTTGGTAATTTTATTGGCAACAAATCCTGTGTAGAGAGAATTCCTGCCCAAACCACAAACAATTCAAGCAATACAATCTGAGATTATAGAAATAAATATGTCTCTCTCCAACAAGCTTTCAATTACCGATGTTGAACTTAAGAATAAGCGGGTCTTAATCAGAGTAAGCTATTCTTATTGAAATATCTGTAATCAATCATGCTAATAGTAATTTTCTTGCTTTTTTTTCCAGGTTGACTTCAATGTTCCGCTCGATGCTGATAAAAAGGTCACAAATACTCAACGTATTGCCGGAGCTATTCCAACGATTAAGTATGCCATTGAACATGGCGCAAAAGCTGTCATTCTTATGTCCCATCTTGGACGTCCAGATGGCAAAAAACAAGAAAAATACTCTCTCCAGCCTGTCGTACCAGAGCTTGAGAAGTTGCTTGGAAAGAATATTAAATTCGCGCCAGATTGTGTAGGTACCGAGGTTGAAGCAATCGTAAATGAAGCTACACAAGGCCAAGTCGTACTTTTAGAGAATTTACGTTTCCATGCGGAAGAAGAGGGAAGTTCAAAAGACGGCGAGGGAAAGAAGGTTAAAGCAACTGCAACTGCAATTGAACAATTCAGAAAGGGATTGACAGCTTTAGGAGACATTTTTATCAGTGAGTTCAGAAATACCAGATACAAAATGTAAAGCTAAGTAAAATAAAGATGATGCATTTGGAACAGCACACCGTGCGCATAGTTCTATGGTCGGTATTGATCTTCCAATTAAGGCTTCAGGCTTCCTTATGAAGAAAGAATTAGAGTACTTTGCGAAGGCTCTCGAAAGTCCGAAACGACCATTCCTTGCTATCTTAGGAGGGGCTAAAGTCTCCGATAAAATTCAATTGATTGACAACTTACTCGGCAAAGTTAATAGTTTAGTCATTTGTGGTGGAATGGCATTCACCTTTAAGAAAACTTTAGAGGGTGTCAAAATTGGTGACAGTCTTTTCGACGAAGCCGGCAGCAAGACTGTTGGCGATCTAGTTGAAAAAGCAAAGAAAAACAATGTTGAAATCGTTCTTCCCGTTGATTACATTACGGCTGATAAATTTGCAAAAGATGCAAAAACCGGGACAGCTACTGATGAGGAAGGAATTCCAGATGGCTGGATGGGACTTGATTGTGGATTAAAGAGTATTGATCTTTACAAATCTGCCATCGATAAAGCATCTACAATTCTTTGGAATGGCCCCCCAGGAGTTTTCGAATTCGATGCATTTGCTAACGGGACAAAGCAAACATTAGATGCTGCAGTTAACGCTGCACAAAATGGTAAAATTGTAATAATCGGCGGAGGTGATACTGCTACTGTTGCAGCTAAGTATAAAGTAGAAGATAAACTCAGTCATGTCTCCACAGGAGGTGGTGCTTCTCTAGAACTTTTAGAAGGAAAAGAACTCCCAGGTGTTAGTAATCTATCAAGTAAGTAACCTGGTTTTTGTATGAAGTTTTCGAAAATATAGGAACAGCAAATTTAACCCCAAAGCTAAAAATTATGATTGGCACACACAAGATCTACATAATTTGTTTCTTCGAATAATTAATCAGTTGAATTGCCAAATGAGGGAAAACACCTTAAGTTTATCAATAAGCTTTATTATTAATTTTCTTTGTCCTCTCCATATTGAGTTTTTTAGATTCCGAAGTGATGATTCAGACGGGATTATGTGGTCAATTTTTCTTATTTGCATTAACCTTCTTAAGCTCCTCTCTGTGTTTTGTGAGTGATGAGATATCTTTTTAGGATAGAAATATATCTTACTTCAATTGAGTAGAGAAATCTTCGCTAGTATCATCATCGTCCCAGCTCTCTTCCCAAAGATTTAAATTATTGTTAGCACCTTCAGTTTCTTCAGGGCCCCAATCTACCAAATTTATATAAGTTATTAATGTCACCATGCTATCTCGATTTTTGTAACCGATGGAAGAAACGTTGAGAGGGAAAACTTACTCTCTATGGGAAAGTCTTCAAACTCATCATCTTCCTCCAGAGATGCCGCAGCTACTTGCTTTACTTCTTTCTCTGTTCCGGGTTTATCTGCTCTAGGAGTATTGGTGATTTGTTGTCCTGTATTTGTTGCTGATATACCTGACATGTTACTAATGATTCAGATTTTTTGATGATTTATACGATGGTAATGACAGAGGTCTTAATATGAAACAATCCTGAAATTGTCGGGGAACGTCCGTGGCAGATGATTTTTATAGCCTAATTGAGGCAATATTTATAATCCTTTGCATAACCCATTATTCGTTAAATAAGTTTATTAAATATCTATCTAGTAACCAAGTAATTAATTATTTATTCTAGATTAGCTTTTGCAACTCTTTCTCATCCCGGGTAAGGTCTGCTTAAGAATTCTTTCTTCGTGACACGAGCTGTGCTTTTCTCGGTTTCGCCTTATGACTACAAAATATAAGATTGAGAGTACACAAACGACTTGGTAGAGCTTCTTTAATGTTAAGATTACGTCTCAAATCACAGCAAATCCTTAAAATCTGTGCTTTCATCTGATAAATACATCATGAGTAGATGGTTTGGGGCAGCAAGCAGGGCTCAGGTACCTATGAGTGCAAGTGTTGAAGAGGCACATCTTCGACAAGTCCAAGATGCGTTATTAATGCTTCTAAATGATGATCCCGTATCCGCTGATAAAATTCTGAGTAGTGCTGACTCCTCATTTCATCTTGGTGGACGAGGTATTTCGATGTTCCTCTCTTCGATGCTTGGAGCAGAGTCAGAGTTACTTAAGGATGCTTCAAAAACGATACAAGAAGCAGAAAATAAAGCCTGGGAAGACATGAAGAGAGCCCAGAAAGACTCTTCAGCCTACCGCTCTAACATCTACCCTCCTGGAACGGAGTATTTGTTATGCTATGTTGGTATGAGTGATTACGATTATGGCGTTATACACTAATGGCTTGGTAGTTTCACTTTTGACTGGTGCGATATGTGCAGTATTGAGTGGAAGTATTGTTCAAGCAATAAGTGGCTTCACTAAGCTCAGGAAGGCGTTCCTCATACTAGATGGCATTATGGAAATAGAGATCAGTTATTTCGAAAAAATTCTAACTATGAATAAGTTTGCAGCTACAAGTTCACTTTCAGTTCCCAATGGCGGTAATAATTTAAATCAGGGTGTCAATTTGGATCCTAATAAAGCCTCAACTTTTAGTGATAGAAAAGGCATAGAGCTATTGGATTTCGATCAAGAATCTATTGGGATTACATCATATACAGACATCTTTATTCATTCTGGAACGAGGCTATGTTATGGAATTCTTTTGGTGGTATTTAGTATGATAGGTATGCTACATAAAGATACATGTTTAATTAATTACTTAATCTCTTAGAAAACCCCCTCTTCACAAAAATACTCTATCTTGTTGGGTTTAAAGGCGATCGAAAGCGTGGTACGCTTCATCTCTGGCAAGCTTCTCGTTTCAATAACTTCAACAGTGCTATTGCTGGGATTACAGTTCTCATGTATTACAGCGGACTTATTGGATTCTGTGACATCCTTCCAACTGATGATAAAGCAGATGAGGATTTATCTGCCTTTCCCCGAACTAAATTCCGACGTTTACTCTCAGATATGCGAAAACGTTACCCAGAATCCAAATTTTGGAAGCTTGAGGAAGCTCGTTTACTCGCCTTTGATCGTAATCTAACTGACTCTATCAATATTCTTGTTGAAAACTCTAAGAGTAATTTCAAGCAAATTTCAACTATTAGTAAATTTGAACTGGCACTTAGCTCAATGTTTCACCATGACTACGAGCTTATGGCGAAAAGTTGGATTCAATGTGCCGATCAAAGTAGCTGGTCACCCACTTTATATGCCTATATGGCTGGAGCTGCTTACTTTGAGCTATATCGAGAAAAACGATTAACTGATCCAGACTCCGCAAATGAATTAAAGAAAAAGGCAATAACTTATTTCCGAAAAGGACCGCCTTTATCTGGTAAACAGAAACTCATGTCAAAGCAATTACCATTCGACATGTACATAGTTCGTAAATGTCAAAAGTGGGAAGAACGAGCAAAAAATTGGGATGTTGAACTCACAGAGGCAATTGGTGTATCTCCTCTCCAAGAAATGATCTACTTATGGAGTGGATCAAAAAAGCAAAATTCAGATGAGTTAAAAAAGTCCTTGGAGATTTTAAACTGGGATAGGACAAATTTACCAGAAAAGCATAAGTCTAACCTAGATGAAACAGCTATTCACGCACTCCTTAAGTCTTGTATTTATAGAAATCTGGAAAAATATCAAGAGGCCAGAGAAGTTCTACAAAAAAATATTATATGCCATGATAAGTAAGGTTTAGATTTAATTCTATGATTGATACCGCTTGATCTTAACTGCTTACAGGCAAGAATTCAGAGGGCATCTAAAAGATGACTGGACATGTGCAAATGCACACTACGAGATGGCCTGTATCGCCTGGAAGGAGAAAGACCTCAAAGATCAAGACCATAGATCTAAGTTTCTAGAATGCGAAGAGTGGCTCGAAAAAGTGCAGAAATGGGGTGATCAGTTTATTTTGGATACTCGCTTGAGCATGAATTCGACGACTAGTATGGCTACCTTAAAACGGCACCGAGAGATTATGGGATTTTGAATGCATCGCGTATTGATTACGGCTCTGCAAGAAATTATGGTTTTAATGACGGTTTTAAAAATAGAGATGTTGTACAATAATAAAGCAATGGGTATGGTAATTAAATGGAGCTAATATTAATCAGTGTTATCATGGAGAATTTAAGTAAGTGACTTTTAACTAATTTAAGCCAGGGATCTTAGCAAATGAATTTATTCTTTGCCTATAAAACACTGGTTGATAGAAAGCTAAACTAGCTTTCTAGCCGCATAAAAGCCTTGTGAGATTTACTTTAAGAAGCCTGGCAAGAACCCAAAACTAAGAATTATAAAATTGACCATAAAAACAATAAATGTACTATACTTTGCAATATTGAGTTAAAAGTTGGCAGCAAAAATTTTAATACATAAAGATGTATAAAACAGTCGATAATTCTAATCAAAAATGAGGTTCGCATGAGTACCACTATCCCAGTCATCTGAGAGGCTTAGAGTATCACAAAATTAAACTATTAATCGATATTTCTATAGTGATAAACCGTCGTTAGAGTGTCCACGACTTAATATTATATGTATACAGCCATAGTGATATTTGAAGAGCCTTCTAGTACTGTTATACAAGTATACTTCTATGTATGGCCTATAGATTCTGCCGTCTGTAGACATGGAAAACAGAAAATTAAGAAATGACTCTCAAATCACACTTGCTTTGATCAACACTCCATTAAAGGTGGCTTTGAATTTAACAAATGTTGTTGCTTAAAACATGCCCGCTTAAATGATTGATTCAGCGCAAACTCGTCCTCATTTAGGATAGGAATTCGAGGCTGTTAATGCTAGCATCCATATAAGTGCTAAAGTGAATCAAAGATTTAGCGAAGGGGGCCACTTTCCTCTCAAAAAGCCTTCATATTAAATAAGTATGTTGATTGAGATTTAAGAAAATTAGATAAATTGGCCAAAATTCATTATCACTGCGAGAAATGTGGCATAGAAATTCCGAATTCACATTGTGGCACCTGACTTACAAGACTGGAATCAATGAGATATTGTGGATAATAAGCGTCGAGAGTTATTCTTGATGATTCGAAATAAAGTAAGATTGTTTGCAATAATTACATTTAATTAATTCTTCATCAGCTTACTGGTAATTCATACTACATCATATCTGCCATCATTCAAGTTGAAGAGTCCTACTTAGCCAAAAGTGAACAAAGAAGATACTATTGTTAATACTAGTACCAAATCTGCCATTCGACTTAGGATTTCAACACGCACGTTCAACAGAAACTACTTCTAGCGACTGACATTGAATCTTCTATTTTCATATATTCACAAGAATGTCTACTGCCAATGAGTAAGAAATCTCAGGATTGAACAACAATATTTTCTGATGTACAATAGGATGCTTTTAGCGTTTGAAGATCAAAGTGCTCGAGGTATAATAAAGAATAAACCCAGGGAAGCTTTTCTAAAATGTTTCAGAATGGGGTTCCGATTCAACTATAACGCCTGAAAGTACAGATAAAGTGACAAATTCCAGCGGGGCTAGAGATAGCAGTCTTGTTACCCTCATTGACATTTCCTCTCCATCTGAAGTACACAATCCTCAGTTTAAACCAGTGTTAAATATCCCTCAAGCTACTACTCGAAATTTCCCGAGTTCAACTAGAATAAGTACGCCAACCCACATTGTGGCCTCAAAAATATTTGAGTGATGACGAATGATAGAAAACAAAAATCCAAGTCAAATATCACTAAGTGAAAAGAGTTCAAGAGATAATAAATGGGGAAGACCTGAACCTTTGATTACTCATCGGAAAGCCGTCCATCATAATGTCTTGGCTATCGAACAGGCGGAGAAGAAAAAGTATCTCGACCCTCCTCCTATAGATAAAGGCATTTTTCCAGCTATGGTGAGAAAACTGAGTCTGCTTCCAAGTTTTCTATTATACGAATGTCATTAACAAATGAAAGGGCTGTTATTTATGGCCATACTGGAACGAATCGCCAACGACTCTTCTTGGCCCTAGACTCGAGGATTTAAACAAAATTAGATTAGAGAATCAAGTTTGGATAGAGTTAGAGGAGGAAAAAAACTGTATTAATATTTACTCTTATTCAGTCGTGAATGCCAACACGATTCTAACTACCTCAATCAAGGGTATTCGAGATGCAGTTGAGCATGCAAAGGCAGCTAGAGTCACTGCAAATCCTTTGCACTTAGTTCACCCCCCTAATTCTATGGCAATGAGAAGACTAATAAAAGCCTGTTTTGTTAAAAAGGATCCCCCCAAAGCTACGAACCTGGTATTGGTAGGAGAAAAACTATCTGATTTGGAGATACTGGAATGGGAGTCGACCCGTGAAAGCAAGTTGCTACTAAATAATCAATCCCTTCAAAAACACTTAGCCAAGAATCTCTTGAAATATGCTCCTATAAAGCATTGGATGCGAATGCGAATTCATTTTGGAAAAATTAGCATGAGTAAATTTACAAATGAATTCGGAGAGAATGGGTCCTCGTGGTTAGCATTTTTGGATATGGTAGCAGCTCCAAGATTCTCAGCAATAATTGATCGAAAGTAAGTTGAGGTATCGATCATACATATATTTGCCTTGATTCTAAATTGCAATTAGTCTTGGAGACGCAAGGTTGGCATTATTGCTAAAGGAAATGATCTGCAAATCACCTGATGTTTTCTGCTCAGTACATGGTCGTATATCTCTAAAAGATATCAGATTTAAGGATACTGAAATTATTCATTTTAATATCAATAACCAGGAATTCAGGATGGAAGGTGAGATAGATGAGTCATTCGATAACTCAAATCACGTCTATCAAATTGGCAGCATCTCTTTATATCGAGACAACAGAAGAAATGTCCTTGTTGAAACAAGAACAATCGATGTGGAAAGGTCAGACTCGTTAACTTTAGATAAAAATTTTGACTAGTTAACTTAAGTTAATTACTAGGGGCTTAGATTGGAAATTCGAACTTATAGCAGACAATGAAGACAAGGTTTTGAACCTTCCCCCAGAGCTTCGAACTCTCATCAAAGACTCGGTTCCAGCAAAGACAAGATTTCGAACAGACAAACTTGGCATGCTGTACCCAGATATCGCTCCAAGACCATCACATTTTGTATTCATATCATCAGTAATTGTAAGGAGTATTATTCAATATCGTATGATCAATACAGGTTATGTCATAGAAATTGCCATTTATCGCGAATGGAAAGGTGCAGTAACGAAGGGAGAGCCGGAGATTTTCTGCAGTATCTCAATGTTTGATCCTTGTTGGGATGATGAGACTCGAGACTTAACCACTAAAACTTATGGAAGAGATTGGAAAAATGATTTAAGTAACTTTTTTGTTAAATCCGATCAGGATTGTACTGGGCTTGAACATCTTATTGCCCACATTCATAAGATTCAGGAGTACATCATCCAGGCGAGAGAGAAGCTTACTGTGATAAACACCGACTCATTAGATCTTTTGCAATTTTAGAAGATGTTTTAAGATTTTTGATCCAATTTCAACTGAGATACTACTAAATATATGTATCGCATATTACATAATACTAGGATCATAACATCTGTCCCTCAAATTACCCTCATACGTTTATTGCAAATACAAGTCCACTGAGTCAGGTATTAAGATTTAGAACAGAATATAGCATATCTCATTTTTCGGCCAATTTATTAAGATAATACATTTTTTTCTGCTTTTTATAGAAGACTTTACTGGGATTGTAGATTAGTCTTGCTGAAGATACTGTATCCCCTACTATATTATCGTATTATCTCTAGATATGCGTCCCTTCACGAGGCACTATCATGGGATCCAGCTTTACTGACACAATACCAAGAACAATTAAGACTTCCCTTTACGACTCTCATCCAGTAGTCTTTGAGGGTACAACAGTTGACCCTGCTTTGAGTATTTTTTGGCGTAATACTATATGAGTTCAAATCAAAGGCCACACACAATGAATGGTTAAGGGTTAGTAAAAAGACTTACTCTCTTCAACTACTCGCGAGTTATTGGCTTTTCCTTGCAATATGTTTTCCAAAGCTTTTAAGTTTGACCCAAGATCTCCAACTCTGGCCTCGTAAAATTTCTTAGCATCACTCGTGCTCTAAGATTTAGAGTTTAGTAAAGGAAAAATAGACTACTAGCATGATCATACTTTCTCAATGTAGAAACCTGTTCCAATATCCACAATTACATGATCTGGATCGGCAAGTACTCCTGGAACATACAACGAATTTGTCAAGGGCACTAGTATTGGCTTCTCTGTATTCATAAATTATTAAAAAAACAGAATTCCAACGAAATGTTTTTTTTCTTTTTTAATATAGTAAATCAAACTCTTGCAGGTTTTTGAATGAGAGAGTGTAGAGCTTGGAGTTTTGAGGGGAGAGCTTAAATATATTTATACATACCCATGATAGCCGGTGAAACTCCATTTTCAATTGCGCGAGCACACTCTTGAAATTTCGCTTGGGCTCCACGTAATTGAGAAAAGGAGTTGGTCAAGTGCTCCAATTCATCGTCGAGCTGTTTTTTCACTTGACTCAATTGTTGTATCGAAAGATTTTCCAAATCTATAGCTGACGAAGAGCAAAAAAAAATAAAATAAAAAGTTACAAATTGAAGTATGATTTAATTTTTTTTTTTTTTTAGAAAATGAAAAAAAAAGAAAAGTTTCCAGAGAAAATATTTTTTCCCAAAGTTTTTAAGGGAGAGGAAGGAGGAAGGGATTTCATTATCAGTTTAATTATTTAAACTCACCCGTTTGTGACTCGATGGACGGCGTAGTAGACATGGAGAGCAACGTTTTATCGGTTCTGTGAACTATTAGAATGATAAATATATAATTATATTTCGTATATTAATTAGTAGTATTCTCCCGTTTGTAAAAGAAGTAGAATCGTTAAGTGAAAAAAAAGTGTAAAGGTCGTCTGGGTCTCTTTTCCCTTTTTTAACTCATTTGTTTTTTTGATAAAAATGTTTTCTTTTTTCCCGTGACTCTAAAATATCTTGCGTAGTCTGTATCGATAAGATAAACAAATGAAAAAAAAAAGGATATTTTTTTCCCGAGAAACTTCGGATAAACCGTTAATGCGCCGTACGTTTTTTTTTTCTTTCTTACCCCCCCGTCCATACGGTATATATACCCCAATGCCAAAAAAGGAAAATCTAAATCCCCCTTTTTCGATGGGAAATATGAAAAAAGAAAATGTGTCAGTAATGGCTGAACTTTGAAAAAAAGCAAACGTCGTAGCTGCCATTAACATGGAGTTGTGCGGTGAAGAAATCAACTTAAAAGAACAAGAGAAATAAAACCTGAACACGTTACCACCTATATCATTGCTTGCATCGAATTCTATGAATCAAGTAAAAAGTTTGACAAATCATTGCTAAAACAATTTAAAGAAGATTTCAATGGTTGGAACGTGAATCATATTTAGATGTGCTAACAAGAATATTCGTAGAGAGCTGAAAGGGTACCTAAAGAACAATGGCGTTTATGTAGGAGGTAGGGGCCAAATCTCAGATCAACTAATTCTACTGCTTAAGTACGATGAATGTCCTAATTGACCAGCTGATAAGCTTGAAATGTATACGGAAAAAGGAGCTGATTTTAAGTCACATCGTTATAATCCCAATTTTGATTGCCAACAAGAATTCATATCCCGAAATCGTACCCAGAGCGCGTTAGAATTAACTTCTACCTCTAAACTAGAACCCTCTACACCAAAACCTCCCTTTTCCAAAGTAGAAACCTCTCCTCAAGAACCTCTTTGCACAAAATAAGACGCTTCTCCACAAGCTCGTCCATCAAAGGTTGATTCCCCATCTCAAACTTTTACTCCTTTTAATAACTACACCCAACCGCGTGCCAATGCCAATATTGCAAGAGTGTTAACGGACCTTAATAAACTTTATCATGACTCTGAAAATAAGTTTGGCGGTGGCTTTTATGATGCTCTAGATGCTAAACTTCGAATTTTCTACGATATTTGTGATAAAGTTGGACTCTCTCCCGACCTATATTGTATAGCATACTCTACTATGCTCAAAGACAAAGCTCAGGACTTCTTTCACCAACACTAGACACGTAAAAACTTTAGCTTCGATGTGATGATTAATAAAACGCGATCCTACTTCCACACGCCCGAAAACTATCAAGCTTATCTCATGGAGTGGCGATCAACAGTGTTACTAAATACGATGGAAGCACATCCAGAGAAAAATTTATCTGAGTGTCTAGAGATGGTCATCGATAAGCTCCGGAAAGTCCATGAAGGCCTTGTACACAATTATAAAGATAGTCATAGTCTTCCCAGTCAATTAATTAGTGCATGTCTGGGAGTTGAAGCTTGCTCTGTTGTTTTAGTTCGTCCTGCATCAATATTTGAGGGTGTAGCTTCCGATCTGTGGAGTGCCGTTGGTATGTGGATGAGAACCCATAACAATTTGCCAAAAACGTTAAACACATTGACTATTAATCAAAATATCGATGAAAATGACCATTAATATGTTGATCGTAAGTATATAAATAATGGTCGTTAACGTGGAAACTATCAAGGTAACTACTCTCGAAATGGTTTCCAAAGAAACAATGGCCGCAGTAATAAACAGCAGAAAAAGTGCTTTGTATGTGGTAAACCTGATTGTTGGTCAACTCGACATTCTTTAGAAGAGCGCAGGCAGCGACGTAGCGAATGGTGCTCTTACGCACAAAATGTTGGAATCGATGAAGATCTGGAAACTTTTCTCATCAACTACGAAGGAATTGATACGGAAGATTTTTTTTGACAACAATGCTGAGAGCAAAGATTTTCACGCCTGGCTTGCATGTGCATTAGACACGTCTAGCTCCAAACCTTCCTCCGACCAGTTCCACACGACCTGCGGAATTATTAATGGCCAGACCATAACTGATTTTCTAAACAACCAGTGTGTTATTCACGCTCTAACCAGAGCTGACCCATACAATTTCGAAGCCAACGGACCATACCATCTACTCCACTTCCAGAGTCGATACGATGCCAGTGTTTTCAAAGGTATCATGCTGGACACCGGTGCTGCTGGTGTTTCAACTGTCGGTGAAAATAAAGTCAAAGCATTACAAAAGAAGCTACCAAATATTAAAGTAAACACGCAGTCGGTAGGAAAATACTCGGTCCGTTTTGGTGATAATTCCGAAACTCTCTCACTTGGTACAGTCGGTATCAAAACTCCTTTCGGTATGATAAACTTTTCTATTCTACCCACGAATACTCCTTTCCTACTCTGCTTATCTGACATGGATCGATACGGAATATTCTTGAACAACGTTGAGAATGTTTTGGCTCATAATAACAAAAAGTACCCTATCGTGCGTAAATGGGGTCAACCTTAGCTCCTTTTAGAAAACATAGGAAAATCAATTACATAGTGCCATATGACGGAGACGGAACTGCGGCAGTTAAATCGACGATTCGGTCACCCAGCGGCGGAGCGGCTATATAAAGTCCTTACCCGCGCCGGATATGAAGATTTGGATCTCAAGGTAATATCCAGGATTCCAAAATACTGCCACCAATGCCAGATGCATGGCGGAGCTCCTGGTCGTTTTCGCTTCACCCTACACAATGACCTGGAATTTAATTATCGTTTAATCATTGATATAATGTACATTAACAATAAACCAGTCCTCCACGCAGTTGATGAAGCCACAGCTTTTCAAGCGGCTCGATTTTTAAGCAGTATGACAGCTCAGTCTACATGGAATACACTTCGAGCAATGTGGATTGACATGTACGTTGGACCCACAGGTGTAATTGTTATAGATGCCGGTACAAACATAACTTTACGGCGGTTGACTTTTTTTGCAAATGCTCAGGTAATGGCGATAAAACTTGAAGATGTCCCTATTGAAGCGCATAATTCAATTGGTAAAGTAGAAAGATACCACTATGCACTTAAACGAGCATATAATGTTATTGCTGCAGATCTCGGGACAACTGTTACCCCTGAGCACATACTTCAGATGGCAATAAAAGCTATTAGCGATATGGCAGGTCCCCAAGGATTAGTACCAACCCTACTGGTCTTTGGTACTTATCCCCGATTAACGGAATTATCATCACCCTCTCCATCCATCACAGTACGCACTAATGCCATCCGAAAAGTAATGACTGAAGTTCGAAAAATTAGGGCGACACGTCAGGTTTCTGATGGATTATCAATGCGAAACGGTCCTAACATTTCTGAGACAACCCAGCTTCCTCTCCAAAGTGAAGTAAAAGTTTGGCGCGAGAATATTGGCTGGACTGGTCCGCACATTCTATTGGCAAGAAGCGATAACGATGTTACATGTACTGTAGATGTTAATGGAAAGTTAGTCAACTTCAGAACTGTTTCTGTAAAGCCATATCACCGTAATGATACTACCAATGATGTAAAAAGAAATGAAAGTGTTAAAGAAACTGCTGATAGTAATAATGATGATAACGATAAGTATGTACCACCACATCATGACGAACAGGTACAACGAAAGCGTGGCCGCCCAAAGGGATCAAAGAACGCTCTCAAGCAGCAAGCTGTAGAGAATATTGCAAATACTATTTGGATGTCTCAAAAGGAACAACTAGATGCAGCCCTCTCACTGAAACTAAGACAGGAAGGAAAAACTACCACCCCTGGAAAACCGTTTGAGGAGTCAGATCGCTTGGAACTTGAGGCTCTCATAGGTCGCGGTGTCTTTCGGTTTACAAAGTTTGATCCCGAAAAGTATAAGAGTATACATATTTTCAAGTCGTGTATGGTTCGTGAGATTAAAGGCAAAGCCACAGGAAACCCTTACGAAAAATCACGCTTAGTGATTCAGGGACATAATGATGAGGAAAAGAGCATGATGCCTACACAAAGCCTAACGATTCAATGAGCTAGCCAGAGAATCATCATGGCATTAGCATCTTCAACGTCCAAGCATAATATGCACCTGTGGGTACGAGATATTACCCAAGCATATGTACAGTCTCAAACTTTACTCCAAAGGACTGTTATTGCACATCTCCCCTAACAGTTTCGCAATCAATACCCTGAAAACACTATCATTGTGGTTATAAAACCTCTCTACGGAGTTGCGGAGGCCGGATCTCATTGGTAGTCTACATATTTTAAGCACCATTGTGAACGACTGCAGATGGTTACCTCTACTTATGACCCTTGTTTGCTGTTAACAAATAACAGCTCTGGTTATTTTGGTGTCGAAGGAATACAAACCGATAACATTTTGGGCTTAAGTGATGAAAAGTTTGCAACGTAAGAAAATATCGAACTTCAAAAAGCCGATCTTTTGGCTAAAGAAAAGCAATTCCTGAATCTTAACAATCCTTTTATATTTAATGGCTGCATCCTATCTATGCAGGCTAACAATATCCTCTGTCTACAACAAAAGAATCAAGGCGAAAGACTGAAAATTGTCACTAACTTAATAGAATATATTGAGCAGCGTGCTCGTGGCGATTACCTTGCTATAATTTGTCAACCAGAGGCAAGTTTTAATCTTTCAGCAGCGGCACAGCATAAAGAAGCCTCTAAAAAATATATTGCTAGGCAGAACAAACGTATCATTTGGCAAATTAACAACGTAAAACGCGGTTTGAAATATATACAACTCGACAATCATAAAATGTGTCTATTTGTCTTTGTTGACGGGTCATTCGCAAATAATAAAGACATGAGCTCTCAAATTGGCCATGTAATTATCCTGGCCAATGAAGAGGTATCAAATGAATCTTTCACAATAGCTGGTAACATTATCCATTGGTCATCGACCAAGTGCAAGCGAGTCACACGAAGTGTCCTCGCCTCAGAGATATATGCAATGGTGAATGGTGTTGATATGGCTATTGCCATCAATACTACAATAAATAAAATTGTAACACATCTAGGTGCACCTTTAGTTCCGCTAATTGTTTGTACAGATTCTTTCTCACTGTACGAATGTTTAGTCAAGCTTGGGTCAACCAAAGAAAAGAGACTTATGATCGACATTATGGCCCAACGTCAGGCGTATGAAAATCAGGATGTTGATGATATTCGATAGATTAACGGCACAGATAATCCTGCGGATGCAATGACCAAGTCAAACCCAAACCACGCACTTGAGACAATTATCAATACCAACAAACTAGTATTGCGAATCCAAGGATGGGTTAAAAGAGATGGCTATTAGTTATTTGATAGTTTTGTCTACAGAAGAAGAGATTGCCAGTGTTGGAATAGTGTGATTTGGAATATTAGTTATTTTTGTAATGTGCAAAAGCATTTTAATCCTTGTAAAATGGGTAAACGATTATCCGAATGTACATTATCTCAGAAGAGTCCCATATTGTCACAGAAGGAGTATAGCACACCTATTGAATAAAATCATTACTATCAAGTACTGCAGTACTCTCATCACTCAAGCTCATTAACTTAACTGTAAATGTAAATGACTTACAGTGTATGACCTTTGTCATACCAACATATATATATATATATTTTTAAAAAAAAAATAATTACAAGAAAGAGAAGAGAGAAAAAAAAAAAAACAAAATGTCATCATCATCACCATCTCCACCTCTTCAACATACTTTTTATCCCCCATTTTATGGACGCCCCCCGACACCACTTCCACCATCTCCATCCCTTACTTCTCTCTTACGACCGTCACGTCCGACGACACCGGATACTAGTAGTAGCAGCAGTTCCGAAGGTGATGAAGAGAACAAGGAAAAGAAGAAGAATAATAAAAATAAAAATAAAAAAAATTCTACGTCACTTCCACGCGCTGCTCCTCCTATCGTGCCTACCTATGAATATTACGGATTTGTTCTTTATCTCTTCTCCTCCTTTACGTTTCTGATTTATTTACTCTGGTCGTATTTGCCTTCGCCCTTTTTACATGCGTTGGGTATTTATTATTATCCTAATCGTTGGTGGTCCTTGGCTTTACCTTCGTTTTTGGTCATGTTTCTACTTTATATTTATGTCGCCCTTGCCACTTATAATACATCTTATCTCACTTTACCGTTACAAAGTATCGAAACTATCGTGGATGAGGCGTCAAAAGTTGCTACATTAGATCATGCTAGCCGGAGAAAGGAAAGATCTTTACAGGATTGGAGAGAGGTATGGGATTATGCTTCGGATGCCGTGTTGGATGTTCCACTGGGAGGGGTTTGTGAAATATTGTATGGTAACTTGAAGGAGGAAAAAGAAAGGTCCTATAGATAAAAATACTTGAATCATTCAATGTTTTCCACTAACACTACTCAAATTAGCTTACCACTCTCTAAAGCAGCCTAGAATCAAAATTTCTTTAATCCATAGTCCAGCTTTATCTTTTAATAAATCACAAAAATAAAAATGACATGGGAAAACATGAAAACCTGACAAATTTCAATCAAAGCCAGTCTGATTTAATATTCTCAAAACAGTACATCAATTTATTTACACATCTATTTTATTTACTTCACATGTTAATTGCTCAAATGCATTTAATACGTTAAAGCCCATCTCTATTAAGACATCTCTTTGGTCGCCTTGAACCCAGCTCATAATACAGGACGTATGACCTTGTGTCTGACTTTGACGGATACCTGAAAGTACAAGGCCCTGAAGTACAATTGTAGCTTGAGGGCTATTCAATATAACTGGCGCTAATATTCCTCCATTGTTATCTTCCACCACATCTGACGAATCTAGTTCATTACATGAGCTGTTCAAAGCTGGAACCAAGGTCGAAATCTTGGACCTAAGTCGTGTTATAATAACTGTTCCAACTAAACTTCCATCAATAGGACTTTTAGCTCGTACAATTCCATTTCCATCTTGCAAAGCTAGATGGTAGAGGAGAAGAGTTTCTGACCCAGCATGTTTAGAAACATACTCTAGGGCACTCGAAGCATTTTTGTAACCATAAATAAAGTCAAAGGAAAAGCTGACTCTTTGTAAAATTTTAGTTGATTCTTCTGGCGGATTCCATTGGCTCAGTTTTAATAGTTTCAATACATAAAATAGACTTGGGGTTGAATTATCCCAGCCGTTCGCAATAAACCAAGACTTAATTTTCTCTCCTTCTATTAAATCGGTCATGGGAATACCGAGGAAGATTGTAGGTAGTAAGCTCCCAAGTTGAAGTGTTTTGATTCCGTCTTTACTTAATAGACCACGTAGAGCGCGTTGGTGAAGTGAACAGCCAATAGATAGATTCCTTTTAGAAGGATCAACCAAAAGAGTAGAAACAGTGCCAAGTTTTGTATTGGGGTAATAGTAGGCCGAGCAGAATCCGAATAGCGCTTGAGTACTTGAGTTACGGACTACATAATGAAGTTCTTCAACTGACTCGGAAATATTAGACATGGGAGGCTTTTCATATTAGCTGATTAATCGCCAAAGACTTTAAGGGGAAAATAACTAACAATTTTAAATGAGGATGCAGTCACTCCAGAAAGGGTTGATTGTAGATCTATCGGCCTAATTTTCTCTAATGATTTGATTAATACCATAAGTCCATTATAATCCCGGTCCATATTCCAGTCCTCAACTAGCCAGTTTTGTTTGGATTTTGAGACTTTACGACTTTTTCTGAATGTTCCTGGTAATGTGCCTCGGGGAGTGAATATACCAAATAATGCCCTTACTAAAGCACTCAGCGCAGTTTCAGTGAAATCAAAAGTACATACATAAGTTCCTATGCTTGAGTCAAGTGCGAAATCATATGGCGAGCTGACTGCAACTACGATTAAAGGTTTCTTTCTTCCACCTTTACTATACATTGAGCACATCATTGCCACATGCTTAGTAAAGCCATTTTGGTACAGATTTCTATTTGCGTCAGCAGTTACAATTATAATAGCGCTAGCTCTATTTATTAAATTTTCATGAACTGGTCGCACGCCGTTGGCTGTGTATGATGTATGAAGTAATTTTCCATGTCTTTGTCGTGCGAGTGAGCGGCCAAGTTCTCGAAAGACTCCTTCGCCCGTCATAATTGATGGCTTGTTAAGTAGCCTGCAATAGTCTATTGACTTAAAATTTGCCGTATCCACACGGGCTTTTGTCGTAGCCGATGCGGGTAGAGGCTTGACCAGTGGAGTGAGTAATAATAACTCATCTTCTAACTGTAAATGATCTAAGAGTGGAAGATAATGATCCCTGTCTCTAACAACAGTAATCGAACTTTCATAAGCCCGGGTTGATAGTTCAAAATGGCTTGGACGAAACGCCGAGAGTAGTCTGACGCCTGGTGGATTTAGAGCCTTGTGCCAGTTGGTACACTTAGACTTTAAAGATAAAACACGCTTCAGAGAAATCAGGATTCTTTCTCGTGAAATCATACCATTCTCTATACCTAATTTTAGTCCAGATATTGCTTCTTTTTGGGATGCAAAGGAACGGCAAAAAAGGACCAGATCACATCCAGCTTGGACTGCCATGACTGTTCCACCTCGAATGCCTATATCGTGACTCAGAGAGTCCATCTCTAAACACTCAGATATGGTGACACCATTGAACCCAAGGTCAAGTCTTAAAAGATCTTCGACAACTTGATCACTGAGGCATGCATGCATAACATTCATCGCTAAAAATGTATTAGATAACTAGGAACAAACACGAATGATGGGAATGAGACATATTTGCTTACTATCATTTACCATGGCACAACCTCCAACCATCATTGCATCTAATCCTTCACGAATCGCATTCCGAAACGGAACCAAAGCACTTAAACTTAACTGCTCGATAGTTTCCGTAATAAAGGGCATTTCTACTGAGGACCCCAAGAATTCAAGATTCCCATATGATGGGAAATGCTTCCCACATGTCGCAACACCAGCGTCTTTGTAGCCGTTTAAAGTAGTAATTCCATAGCGGGAGACCTCGTGTGGATCATCACTTATAGCACGAACGCCCAGAGGCTGATGGCGAGCATTTGTCAGAACATCTAAAACGGGACCCATAATCATATTGACTCCAACTGCTGATACCTCTTCTGCCGTTGCTTTGGCTACATCATATGCCAAATCAAGTGAGTTCGTTGCTGCCACACCCATAGCACTCGGGAATTGACATAAGTAATTTTCATCGAAGAGACTATTGACACCACCATTTTCTTGGTCTAAAGCAATCAGAAGCGGTACGAGGTGACCGGCATTGCGCGCAATAGTTTGGAGTTCTTGAACTAGCTTGGCTGTCTCCTCGGCAGCTAAAGTTGTCAGTGTCTATTTCGAGGAAGCGGATATGTAGGATGAAGATTTGGTGATATATTATTTCACACGCATCTAATGGGAGAGCCCGGGTGGCATAGTACTAGCTGTGAGGAAAGGTGATTAAATATTACAGTTTTGAAGTCTGTTCTGTTCAAAAATAAAAACTAGGAAGTTTATTTACTTTTTAGATTTTTAGCAGTCAATAGAATGGCACCCAAATGGTAGTCCTCGATAAGTGATTTTATTTGTGGTGTCACTTCCGTCCCTTCCCAACCTGGAACGTTTCTCAGTTGTGCTTTTGAATTTTTTACTCATAGTGGAACATTAAATAGGGAAAAATATGTAGTAATTCAAATAGATCCCGAAAATTGGGATTTTTTGATAAAATGGTAATCTTGTAGATAAATGTTCATACCCATAAAAAACAATTGTCCAATAGCCCTTTTTTGCTCTGGACATTAGCAGGTAAAAATACTCTTTAATAAAAGTCTATACTTACCAATCAAGATCATTCCAGAGCGGATCTAGCTCCACATCACCTTCGACCATATTTTTTTTCTTTTTATTGCCGAGCCACGACAGTTATCTTGACTGACAGAAATGCTGTGGATTATTTGGTGTGATAATTAATACATGATGTTGTTTCTAATAATGGCACAAAACGCGGGATACGAAAAATAATATGGAGGAACAAGGGTAGAGGTATCGATTCAACAGTAAAATTCGGGCTTTAACAACAAATTGCACAAAATCGTAGTGAAAAGGCCAGACTTGATTAAATGACGTTAATTGCATGGAAAGTGAAACATTGATAGTTGAGTTCCAGCTTTACTTGATTTGATATGATTTCGCGAATCTTTGACTGCTACGAATGCTTCGACTTCCTTCTGTTTTTTATCACCACCAATACTTCTAAAGCAGTTTAGCGTGAGATATCCCTGCTATAGCTAATTATTTCCATCTAACTAAGCCAAATTAAAAACCACTCCAATCTTCAATCACACCAAATCGACATGGGTGTTTTTAGAAGAATACTGAAGGACAGACCAGACAATGATAGTACAGATCACGATGAATGAATTCAATAGCACAGACTTGCTGTCCCCCTTCATTTGAGAGAATATGAGGATGCTGATTTGTTCATATGTTCATTGAGCCAGCGCAACGGAGCCCTGAACAGTATATGTGCACAGACCAGCCAGAAAGTAGTGCTCTAAAGTCTAAAGCTGCTTCTCAGACCGAGCAAAGGGGGGAGGCCCGCTTGGCCAATCATAGGCATTTTAACGGCCGTATACCCTGCTATCACGGTCGGTAATGTTCCTATCACAAATTAAAGTGGGCCATAAATCCGCTTAAGGCTTCTTTCCCATGCTAGTCTTCATTTAATTTAGGCAAAGCCCTAATGAGTGTTATTCAGTTCAAATAAGAGCATTATCTCACTTTGGCCAACCTCAAGCTGCCAGTTTTTTAATAATGGGAAGTTACGAGTTCCTTCGCCTTAAGATGACACCTTCAATAGATCTTTTTAAGTCTAGAATCTTAATAGGAGTGTGCCAAATAGACATGTTATCCTCTGGGATGGTTACTCATACTTTCATGCGTCGATTAATTGTACTCTTAAATTCTTTCTTGATTGATTTCAAGTTACAGAGGGCTAATTAGTGGACTTTTGATAGACACTGGCTTATCACTAATAATCTTCCAGTCAAAACAGACACTTTTGCTAGGAAGCTCCTTTTTTCTAGCAAGTCAATAATTCTTTAGAAACAGGATTAGATCGGTAATTTTTAAGTCTGACAAAGCTTGTTCCCAAACCGATATTAGTAGTCGAGTAAGCATAGGTTCAGATCACATAACTCAGAAATTAGTGGTTTTATAAAGATTGATTAGATTAAACTTGACTTGAATTGAATGAGAGCTAATTTTATTTAAATGGTTTATATCGATTGATACCCTAAATGCAAATCAAGTCAAGTAATTGCTTACCATGAACTATATTTTCAAACTATACATCTTCAATACTTCCTTTTTCTGAAACATATAGACCATCCAAAAACTGAGACAAATTAGCATCTGCATTTTTAAGTAAAATGACTCTTTAAGCTTGAATCTCTATCAAGATAAGACGAGGTAAACAAAGTAAAGGAATAGTTACCTTTCGAATATCTTTGTTTCGTACTCTACAAATTTGTTGTATATCCGCCGCACTCTGAGACACATTTTCGAGACAATTTCCACTAAGCTGTAGTTCATCTTTCTGATTTTTAGAGATAGTCACTTCTACACCAGGATGCATTATGACGCGTCGAACAATTTTTTCACCAATGAAATTTCTATGATTGAACATTAGACACGCCGATAATCCTTTGGCGAGATTTATAGCAAGTTGCACACTACATACCGAATTTCAACTTCATGTAAACCAGTTTCTTCGTTTTTCTCCACGTTAACGTTTATGGGAAAATGCGCGTATACATATCTCATCTTATACTTGAAGCCCTTGGTGACACCAATTACTAGGTTGTTGATAATGGTGCGAACTGTTCGTAGAGTAGCTACGTTCTTTCTGGAACCATGATGTAATTCAATTTTGATGACACCTTTCTTGGCTTGTGAGAAGTTTACGGCTAAGTGGTTTAGATTTTTTGTGAGTTTGCCTGAAATTGTCAACTTCACCAAGTCTTCGTATAATCCATAACATAGGAGTCTTTTTATGTGTACCTCGGGGTCCTTCGACAGTTACCAATCGGGATTTAATATTAACCTTGACTACACATCACTATTCGTTAGTAAATTTCGTTTTCTTCAAAGTATTTATATATGATGCTGTGGACCGTATTCATGTTACAGAGAAAAATGAATCTACTTACCACCCTCAGGAATATTCAGCGTCTCTTCAGAATGAATGTACCTCATTTTGGACACGGAGTATTGCGATTGGCGTGTGGAGGGACAATATCTGCTTATTTTCTATGAATTGAAATCTCAAGAATTATTAAAGTGTGGCTCACTAGTCCACATTTAGCTAGAGATCACATGATGAATTTGTCAAGCGAAGGAATAACCATGCAAATCATGGTCTTCGTCCGCTAGTACTCAAAGTCGTCACGACCGCCTTGGAACCTCATTTGATGCATCAAATACATGAATTCTAATGAACCAGTCTCTATTTTATGTGACTCTGCTTCACCCAATTCCTGCGACTCTCATTAAACTTTGATTTTCTCCACACATCGCCCTCCCTCGCCTCAATCTGTTAACTCTAAGTTTATGGACTAGGACCTAACACCCAATCTCCTTAACATTCATTATATTACCATGAACCTCCTTATTCTCTAGGACCAATTCAAGCAGCTTTAATATCCAGTAAAGAACTTTCCGACGGAATAGTTATCGAAGTGGAGAGTATGATCGGAACGATTGCCACAATTCTTGATCAGCACTGCGCTTTTAACCCACACATGTCAGTTAGACAAGCCAATGCTCTTGGGGTCTTTTGTGACGAGCTAGTTAAGTTAGCATCTAGACATTTTGAAGCCTACATCCGAGGGATCTCAAATCAATAACCAACCCTACAAATATTAGAAAAAGAATTTCTACCAAAAATAACAACGTGTTCTCATATAACTCTAAACACAGCTATTCAAGCATTGCAAAAATTGACAATATTAATATTCTCTCATAAGCAGCTTGAAACCTCACCGGACAAGGGACTCTTCCTCCAACTACCCTGAGATATCAAATTGCGTTCAAACACCGGGTACGCCGTCCAAACACTAATTAAAGTAAAACTCTGCGCAGATGGATCACTACTAGCAGGCGTTCTACTTACAAAAGCTGGCATTGCCTTCTGCCTTAGCAAGATTCGATTTACAGCTTTGAAGTCTAAACTAGACTTATCGGAGGAAATTTCTTTGGCGATGCTACAATAGAGCAGGCTTCTCCTTGGAAATCTTACCGAATTTCAAGCGTCCCGCGCCCATATGGGACCACAAATGATAACCTCCAGCACTGCGACAGGAAATTCACGTCCGAGGCCATTCCTGTTGTATAAGCCGCTGGCGCTGGTAGCCCACCTATTTCCTTAACCCCATCTCGATATAACGATGAACCAAATTCCTCCGAAACTGCCTGGGTAGCACGCTTCTCTGACAATAATACTCGTCTCCTACGTACACTCTTTCTCTTCGGTTGCAAAACAGTCACGCGCCTACTGCCACGTCATACAACGGTGGCTCAGTTCACTCGATGCTGGTTATGACATAACACTCGAATCTACTCATCATTCCTACTTTGCGGCTCCTCCTAGCACTTAAAATCGAATCAAATAAACCTACACGCCGCCCAAACTGGTCAAATTTGTTCTCCAAAATGCATTCACTGCTTTGAGGAACATCCCGGGAAACCCTGACGAAACAAAAAAGAAAATACTAAATGCAGAGAATACTGCCCTGGGTTACGACGAGATTCCAACAGCAAAACTAAAACCAGCAAGGCCATCTTTCGAAGCCTATGTACATTCTCTATTTGTTAGCTGTTTTTCATTAGGCTATCACATTATTTTTTCCGTAAGGCCACTGTTATTGTGCTGCAGAAGCCAAGAAAAACATATCTATCTTCACTACGCTCCTATAGATCGATAGAACTCTTCTTAATACTAGGGAAAGGTCTCGAACGTCTTCCTGCTAAACGTTTATTCTGGATTGCAGTGCGTGAAAAGGTACTTGCAACACAGCACTTTGGAGCCCTTCCATGCAGATCGGTGACTGCCTTCAACTTAGTTGATTCACATCAAGTAAAATGACTACACTTAAGCCTTGCGCTTACATTACCCTCATATCTGTTAGACTAGACCAAGTCTGGGTACTAAACCGCCATTTTTACTTAAATATATTGCAAATTGGTGTCATTTAGCACCCCATACAGTCCACCATAATAACTTAGGGCTCTACTCCAAAGTTTGGTTTGTTGAGTACCTCAGGCTTCTAGAGCAATTAGCTCTAGCGTCCTTTACCAATCTTAGGTTTAAATAGACATTAAATAGACATTAAATAGACATTAAATAGACATTAAATAGACATTAAATAGACATTAAATAGAAAAAAAGCTAACGAACGTCTGCTAAGTAAACGGACAACATATAGAACAAAAAATCTCAAGTTCCAGATTATAGTGAATATCTACTTCCTTATAAACGATCAATTTATAACCACTCTGGCTCCGATCAGAAATCTTCCTAAAAACATCCCTCATCCCTATCCATCCCCGGCTGGAAAAATCAAAACCCCCCTGATGTAGCCAAACCTACCTCTGTCCCTAACCGTGCCTTGCGGTCGCTGCCCTCAAGAGCGGCCACACCGATTAAGTAGGATCTAACTTAAATTCAAACGCCTGAAGCCATCTCTTTTTATGATCCTTTTATTAATGACTGGGGCACGCCTATGAACAGCTAGCTAAACGGTATGGAAATCGACCCCTTCAATTAGGGCAACCCTACAGATGATCCGCTTTCCTAACCATCTCCCTCAGGCACATTACAAGAAGCTTTATTTAAGAGTGTGAACTCGATTAAATCTCAGGCAAAAGAGGTAGAGACCTTACTTTGGGGCATCTCTGCGCTCATTGGCAAGCAAGGCAGCACAACCAGTCAGGCTGAACTTCACAGTCAAACAAGTCGAAGCATTTAAACATTTATGTAACGAACTAGCTAATGTTGCAATTCGGAATTTTGATGCTTACCTCTGTGACAAACCCGCAACTTTTTATAACAATTATTCTCTACCAAACATCCCTGCAAGTAACAATGGGCCTATCTCCTGCGCAAACACAGCTGCGCTGCTACTAAGAAGTCAAGTAGCTAGTGTTCCTACAAATACTACAGTACTTCTCAAAATTCAACATCAGCTAAACCCTTCCAGCACCGATGACCGTATATTTGTTCGTATCCCTGAAGGTCATAAGCTCCGAGAACACTCAGCATACGCCGTACAATCCCATCCTAAAGCTAAACTAGGTGAAGATGGACAAATTCTCACCAAAGTGCAACCCACCAAGACTGGATTCGATCTTTGCCCCAAAGATGGCAACTGTTCCAAACCCGTTAAAAATGTCAACGCTGTCAACTTTTTTCGGCGACAACCCGTTAGAGAATGCAACCTCATGTATTTCTTAATGAATTCAAAACGTACCTAGAACATACGGAGTTATCAAAAAAGCCGACGAGGAATGGAAATATTATCTGCAGCCTGTTACTATCGCTGCATTAGGGGACGCCTTATGTGCTGCAGCTGAGGAAGTTCCAGTAGCTATCACTGCCTCTCGCGACAACGAGGCGAACCGACAGTCCTCGTCAACAACTTGAACTGCGCGCTTTAAAGAATTATATCAACGTCTTCCACGTACTCTCTTCCTCTTTAAATGCTGCTCATAAACAAGAATCCCCCATTAAACGACGATCAGCCTTACAGTGCACCCGGTGCTGGCTCTGGCTAAATTCTCGCATCTGCGCCTCCGAACCTAGATGCCCTCTTTGTGGATCCTCCTAACATGCAAAAAAAGACCACGGAAATCTCTGTGTAGCTATTGGTTAACATACGTGCTCCAATCGATGCATCCATTGCCATGGTCCAAATTCCGCAGACTATAGTAATTGCGATCTCCGACCTAAGTCCTCTGGCCCTCCGAAAACCAAGTCACAAGGGAGCGATATACGACGTATCAATATAGAAGCTCGCATGTGTCAACAAGCAGAATTCGGCTGCGTAAAGCCTACTGCTGACCCATCATCAATTAAAACTGCGACACCAACGTATGATAACACCGCATCGCCTACAGCAGGCAATAAACCTCATACAAATACAGCGAAGCCTAACAATTTCTACGCATTTCTTGACACATTTGAGCAGACCAATGACAAAATTAATTCTCAATGATAAAATCGCCTCGTTATAAACCGCTAAAAATCATATCTTTAAATGTTGGCCATGGGACCCAAGCCCACGAAATAGCACTCAACAAAGTCAATCAAATCTCGGCCGAGGTTGTATTCATACAAGAGCCATATATCTTTAACGACCGCTCTAGGCGCATCGCGAAATGTCATCCTTCCCTCGAAACTTTATCACCAATTGATGATTGAATATCCTCTCGACCTAGAATGATGTCATACGTCCGGAAGCAGTCTTGCTTACGCTTTGATCAGTATTATAATTTTCCGATTACTTACTCCTTCGGCTTGTCTCGCCCTCGGGTAAACACTTGCACATTATCAATGTTCATAGTGCCCTCGCAGGCTCTCCAAGCAGCAGTGCTCTACACTCACTTTACTCGATATCTCTTCCATTCCAAGATAGTTTATTTCTTATGGGCGACTTTAATCTACACCACACCAGATTGCAACCATCGTGATCCCGCAGCCCCTCTCTGTCACCGATAAGTCTAAAAATCTAAAGTATTGTAAAAGAAATAAAGAATAATCGAATTTGATTGATCTAAGGATAAAAACATACAAGAATACAGTACAGTCTATATAAAATATTCCTTAGCTCCGCGCTGATTCCGGTCCATTAGCGAAACAGTTTTCGTAGCCTCGCGTTTGCTATTAGCCTTCCTGCAGTGTGGCTCTTAGGTTGTAAGTAACACCATCCAGGCTACATCTGCGTATTTAATGATATAGGCATTAGTCCTATGACACCCTCCTGACCCCGAAAAATTCATAGAACGGCTAGATAAAAATTGACTCACTCTTTTCTTTCCTATGAATAAAGCTACACACGACCGCAGCAAATTGCTTGATCTAGTTTTCGTTTCTAGCTCTCTTATTCAAAATAAAAAGTGCACCCTGGCCCCACATCTACAGAGATACACCCGATCATGCCACAATACTCACATCAATCAACTGGCCAGAGTTTCTGATCAATTGGTAGGGCTCCTTCGCTACGGACCGCTCGGTTTGGATCAGTTTCGACGGCGAGAATAGCTCTCTTCTGTTAGTCATCTGTAGACTTCCGCAGGGATCACCAGCCTCTCCAGTTCTTTTCATGCTCTACATCTCTCCCTTTCTCAAAACAGGGTGCATCTCACATATTTTAGAAGGTGACTATTATTTTTGATCAAGAGACAATTAGTAGACGTTAGCCGTGTATGAGTAGACTTAACTCCTGTAGCTTAGATCTTCATAGTTTTAACATAAGTTACCATTATTTATTCGAAAGCCCATTGCTTCTTTTATTTGATCTGTTACAACATTCAACCTAGGAAAAGTGGATTTCCAGCATTTTTTCACGCATTCGGGCAGACAAAGATCCTGCCAACACTCCAACAAGCCAGCACGGCGACTTCTATATACTCGAAAAAAAACACCCCCATACAGCAGATGGCTTGGCGTTTGCTTTGATAAGACACTTTCATTCAAATGGCACGTTCGTATTCTCAGCAACAAAGCGTTGACAGTAGCAAACGCGATTCGTAGTCTTGGAAATACAGTAAGTGGCTCCGTAATGCTTCGGCCTCCTCCATGTCAGCTCTATCTTCCCAATTAGGCTCGGCAAGGTCTTTCCATTTGACTAACACACGCCTAACCCAAGCTTTTCCTCGGCTAAATTTGTCCGCTCTAAGAATAGGTTCTACTATCTGTTCATGCTGGATAATTCCATCTTCATTTTTGACATGAATTGGTAATGTTTGATGGTCCTCGTAAATCTGTGATGGTAATGGGTCTGCACATGCCTTTCTCAAGAGTTCCACGTGAAATCTTGGCCAAACTTTTGACGGTACGTATAACTCGACTACGTGGGGGGATATGATTTTCGTAATCCGATATTTAGCGTTTACCCCAGAAACTGAAATCGTTATAATTGCCATGCAACTAAACATGGACTAGCTCAGCCCCACTTAGGCAATGAATTGCCTTCGACTTCCCCTATTGGCCATGTACTTTTGCGATAATTATTGTTCTATAGAATTCTAGATTGTCATATCTGATTCCTGTAAAGTAGTAGTTTATTTTGAAACCCTGGTCGGATTGATGTATATAAAGTAGTATTCCTTTGTATCTCAGGTCTCTCTAGATCTGAGTCTTCTTATTGCTCTTGTTTCTAGAATACAGTTCAAAGTTATTTCTTTGTCTCCTCTTGTCTTGTTAATATCACGTGATCTGGTACCGCCACTGTAGTGTCCTGTCCTGTCTTGTTGCTGTCCACTTGAATCGTGAATCTTGAAAACCAGTTCTGGACCAAAATTATGAATATGGAACATATACAATGCCCCGCCGAACTCCATTGACGCCGGAATTGGCCTCTCCACGCTTCTAAACTCAAGTGAAAATCCTTTCTTTGCGGGCGGAGACTTCAACTTAAAACATCCTTCATGGGACTCAACAACCATTTACTCTCCCCCAAAAGCGACAGAATTGATCAGCTGGGCAAACCAGAAGAATTTGAGTCTACTAAACCCAACAGGAATCTCAACACATAGAGCACGAGGTACAATCGACCTAGCGTTCTGCTCACAGCTAGGGGCCACATGCAATATACTCTCCGATCTCCACACGAC
>MCFK01005423.1:0-13250 GCA_003610855.1 Erysiphe neolycopersici | reverse complement strand
ACAACATGATCCCGATGGCATATTACGACCAGTAGCTCACTATTCGCGTCGTTTAAATAGCGCAGAAGTGAAGTAACCTACACACGATAAGGAAATGCTTGCCGTGGTATCCTGTCTTAAAGAATTGCAAGCTGAACTACAATCAGTCGCAAATCCGTTTACCATCTTCACTGATCACAGAAAATTTGAAGTATTTTACAACTATTCGATTTTTAAATGAACGTCAAGTCCGATACAGCGAGTTGTTACAGCGATTCAGTTGTAATCTCAAGTGGCGACCTGGAAAAGTGAACGAGCGCTCAGACGCCTTATCGTGACATGACCAAGATAAGCCACTAGGCATAAGCGACGGACGTACCGAGGGTCGAATCATCCAGCTCTGTCGTGGACCGGTGATGTGACAACAGGATCAAGAACAAGATCAAGGTTGGATCAATGATATATAAATTAATGAGTCTATCTAACAAGAGATCTTCAAGAACAGTAACAAGGTTATGTACAAGACTCAAATCTAAAAAGACTAGAGATGGTAAAGAAAGACTACTTTATATACATGAGTTTCTCTTGAAGCTAAACTAAATATGGAGGCTCGATAGAACGGTAAAGAATTTGATAGAACGATAATGCATAGTAAAACAACAGAAACTCAAGGATCCAGAAAGTATCCCATAGAATTTTATTTTATTTATTTATTAAGCTTAAGGTCCTAGATATCCACCGAAGATGGTATTTGGTGTTCTTATAAAGTGGGGCCAGTCCAAGCTTTTATCAAGTGAACAGTACCTTGCCTGATGCCGGCTGAGCCCATCACGTGGTATAGATAAATCTCTGAAAGTATGGCAACTCTTGACAAGCTCATACCGTCAATTAGTGTACATCCAACAGCGATCACACATCAAGAAGAAAACTCAACCACGGAAAGTTATCAAGCAGCTGGAGCGAGAATACATGATGATAAAGAATTGCAAGCACTTTGGAAAAGGGGCGTAGAAATTGATGCAGACTGAAGACGTGCACGAAATGCAGTACAGGCAGGAGAACGCGGGTTTCCACCAGATATAGCCAATAAACTGACTGCTAATATAGCAGAATGTACTGTGGCGCCAGATGGAGTGCTCAGAGGCAGAGAAAACAGGATTTGGGTACTAGATTATGAGCCATTAAGAACTGCCATAATGCAAGAAATTCATGATAGCCCTCTAACTGATCATCCAAGAAGAGAAACTAAGGTGGAAATTATCCTAAGTCTTTGGTTCTGGCCAAATTTAAGAGACTCTGTCCGACGATTTGTTCGAAAATTTGACGTCTGTGGAAGAACGACTGTCTAGCGCGAAGCAAAAGCTGGTTTTCTACGATCGCTTCCCATACCAGAACGTATTGGTAGTGACCGTAAATTGATTTTGTCACCGATCTACCCCCATCGAATGGCTCTACAAACATTATGGTAATTACTGATCGCCTCTATAAAGACATCTTTATTTTTGGAACTAGTAATATGACAGCAGGTGAATTTGCAAAAGTTTTTGTTGATCGTTACTATCGATATCACGATTTTTCACGATATCTTACCAGTGACAGGGGAAGCGATTGGACTATTCATTTTTGGAGAGCTTTTTGTGAGTCTACTGGAATTAAACAATGTTTAACTACGTCTTACCATTCTCAATCAAATGCGAGTGAACGCGCTAACCAAGAGATCTACAAATATCTTGTATTTTCCTGCTATGCACAAGACGATTAGACTAATTTGCTACCTATGGCTCAGCTAGCCCTAAAAACAAGACCAAATTCAGCGATCGATGGGATGAGTCCATTCTTTTTGCGACACGGATATCAATTGGACCCTTTGAAAGTACCATTACGTTCATCTGTACCTCCATCACGGCACCCAGGACGCTTTTCTGCCCTTAATTACGTTCAAAGACTTAAAGAGGCACAAAATTATGCACAAGCTGCCATGGTCTCAGCCCAGTAAAGTTATGAGGGTATTGCCAATCGCTCTCGTCGACAACCAGAAAAATTCTTTTTAGGCGATAAAGTTTGGCTTAATTTGAATCACGTAAAAACGCCGCAGTTATCATAAAAAATAGCTTGGCAGTATGCAAAGTATGAAGTGATAGCCGTACCTGATGCATTGACAGTCGAGTTGAATGTTCCTGGTAACATCCACAAACGTTTTCACGTAGAGCTAATCAAACGTGCTGGCAATGACCCATTTCCAAGCCAACAACGTGACAATGCACAAAATCGCCCTGTTATCGACGATCTGGGTTAAAAGGAATGTGCTGTGGAATCAATATTAAGAGCCAGGACAGTTCGTCGCGGACGTGGATCCTTCCGACAAGCTTTAGTTAAATGGACATGATGGGCTGATCCAACATGGGAACCGATCGAAAACGTCAAAGATACTGTTGTGCTAACTATATTTTAAAATACATATGGACCTATTGAAACTAGTGATGGACTATTACAGCCACATATTGGAAACTTTGTGGGGCCAGCTGAGACTAGTTCTATTGAGAAAAGGATATCGAAACGAAATAATAAGGCTTAAAAAAATAGCCCTGAAAATAGGAAGGGGAATTGTAACGTCTGTTAAGCCGAAGTTGTCCTGTAGCCTGGACTGTGTAGCACAGGCTCGCTCTTACACCCAATCGTATAAACACTCACTAGATTTTTTATACTAGGTTTTCACACGAGCTCATACGAGGTTCTTATACGAGCAGCTAGCTTCCTGGTAACTCTAGAGTAGAATTTGGATAAATATATAACTATTGTAGATTGTTAGTTAGATTTCCATAGAAAAATTATAAAATTAATATCATTTACTCGAATGCACACTGCTTCCATTATCTGATCTGTTACAGTTCCTGAAGATAAACTGGGCCATTTTTCCCATCTTGTTTCTCGTTGGCTACCTCCTATTTCTAACCCCAGCTCTAAAGAAGAAAGAGAAAACCAGAATGCTGAGTTATGGCAATTGATAGTGTTGCTCCTTTTGCGTCACTGACGCACTTTGTTTTTGACATCGAAGGTTTGAGTATGTGAAGTAAAGTAATAATTAGCAGTAGCGAAAATATTTTGCGTATCTGTACGCGGGTCTAAAATTCTCTAATTAAAATGCGGTTTGGAAAAAGATGGTTTTGTGGCAATACTGAATCTTTGTATTTCATGATTCTTCTATACGTGCAACTAACATCTCTACGATATCAGATGAATTTGAAATTGTTGACTCGACTCTTATTCTAACCAGATTTGAGGAAAAAAATTTATATGCTCGATGAGCATGCTATTTTTGGACTGTACAAGGCGCTTTAAGATTCTAAAACCATAAATATGGCTTCAGTGGTTGTGATCTAACACGGGTTTATTCGACCGAACCATAAAAGAATTCTTTTGAAATCTCCACTCATTTCAAGCGCTAGCCGTTGAGAATATGTATTATAGGGTATTAGAGCAGTTTTAAACAGAGTATATATTTCTCTCAATCTTGTAAAGACGGAGCGATTCAACATGATCAAGCGTAACTCAGTCTTTGCGACTAGCTTATTTTGATACTGGTTACACCTTTGTGTTTAACATCACTTGCTAACTTGGCTTCGGGCTATATTAGTTGAATCGTTGTTTCTTGATCCGTAGCAGGAGCAACAGTGTTGTGCAGCAAGTTCAGATTTAGTTTACCATCCGATAGTCTCGAAGCGGAAGGGAAATCTGACATCGATTCGGAATAGAAGAAACATTTAAAGTTTTGTGTATCGTCATTTTTTAGAGAATAAACGGTCTTTATGATCAGCAGATAACTTTGGGAAAGAATAGGTAGGTGGACTTTGTGGTAGTGGTGGAGGGGTATAAAAAGAGAATTTCTAGATGCTTTTGGTTTAGGTTTGAATGGAAGAAAATAAGTTAGTTGGCCGTTTGTTTAAGGGAAGAGGGAAGTGATCTCAGTACTACCTTAGATGCAGCGTGAATGATTGGATTAAATTTTAGAGAAAAAAGCAAAATAGTGTTTGTGTTTGGTTTTGATGGACCAGCCTATGAATATAGGTTTTTCTTTTTTATTGGATCAGGGACTGGTTTTAGTTGACCGTTGTTCACATTCTTTTCATTTTTTCGTGACGCTCAAGAATTTTTTGTAGGGTGCTTTCAATCGAATCAGACTTTTCTCCATCGTGTTGGATACATCAGCTTGAGTCTCGTCGAATTTTAGTGAGATTTCGATATGTCGTTCGCGACTAAGCTTAATAAGTCCGTTCGTTGATGGATGGTTTTAGGTTCACAATATTTTTCATCTTCTTCGTCGGATGTTATATTGTTTGGTTTTTTTTTAAAGAGAATTTAATCTGGAAATGAGGTTTACTCTTAAGAAATTGTTTTTGAGACTTCCAGAATATACTGACTAGAGTTACTCAGGGCTTGTGATAATACTAATACTTTACTCGTATTATTAAGCTCATTTTTATCCCTTCCAGTCTACCTAAAAAATGTATTATTGCAATATAACATATGAGATGACTAATAAAAATGCGATTAGTAATCAGATGACCAACATCTCATTTATAAACCCACGTAACAGGGGTCAGATTCTATGATTTTGAGATAGATAAATCTTAGTGTATACATATCATAGCAACTGGTCAGTAGGAAAAAAATTCTCTTGGATTATGTGACTCTATTGCTTTATTTGCGTCTTAAATTTCTCCCATTTTGATAATGATATAGCGTGATTAAGATACTGATTGTTTTGGTGTCAAATCGTTGGCTGTCTCGTCATGCTAACTGGAAATTCACGCGCATGGACACGGTAGTTCCGCCTAATCAAAGAATTAATGACATGTATAAGGTTATTGCGACGGCATACAAGTAAATTTTGAATGTAACTAAAACCTAATTTTTTATTTGAATTAGATAAAGAAAGGTCCTGCGCGTCAAAAATGTTATGATATTTAGACGTAGACGACAACACTTAAAGAAAAACTGAGTCCAACTTAACGGTAATAATGATAGTTTTAGATGAGGAGGAAGATATCTTCACGGGTAGAGGCATTCAGTCCTATGAAGAAAACGATCCTACTGATGAAACATTGGATTTCCGTTTCGCTAATCTAACATCAGTCAATTCCGGTGGACAATTACCGAAACGAGGAGAAAAGGATTTTGAGCCTCATGGCACAAAACATCAAGAAAATGTATTAGAGTTAAGCAGGCAAGCTATGCATGATGCACTCGCTCATGTTAGAAGTCATGCGCCAAAAAATCACATTCGAGGTTTCTATTATGGTGATGTGCGAGGTGTTAACAGAGACAAAAGATTTGGGAACAAATCTAGACATGGATTGGAAGACGATCATGTTGTTTTAGTTGAATTTGCTAAAGGGCCTCATTTCAAAACAATGGGTAAAATGACCACGAAAAGTAAAGACCCTTCATTGTGGCTATTACCCGAGGAAGCCCTATATCTCGTCGAACGAGGATTTTTAGATCTTTGGTGGCCATCTAAGGAGTTATTTTCTACAAACACTATGGACGAAGGAATGGTGCGAGATGAGGGGACTCCAATGAGCCTTCAAGCTACATACGCTTTGTTGATAGGCAATGATAATGATATAGGCAGAGTGAGCTTAGATTGCTACACAGTATATGCGAATCTCAGGCGAACAGGTTATGTGGTTCAGAGAGCCCCAAGTCAAAATATTCAAAGAAATATTAATAATGACATAATAAATTACAGATCTCAATCTTCCAAAACACAGGCGAATCTCTTTTCGTGGCTCTTTGGCAGATTATTTGCCAAAAATAAAGAACATTCTCATCAATACAGCTCTCTAGTCAAACCTGGAATGTACAGGTCATATAATGCTATTTATCAAAAAATTGCAATTATTCCAAGACACAAGCCAATGGTGAACCCACATGACTCAACCTTACACCCAGAAAGCACATATCGTATAGTATATTTTCTGTGGAAAGGAGACAATTTAAAATCATTTACAAAAAAGAATCCTGGTGACCCGGATTTCCGAGTTGCTATCGTAGATGCTCATTCAACACCTATTCCATCTTTTTTGCAAGTTCAATCTCTACTTCAGACTGTGCCATATAATCCACCGAACTTTGAAAAATTAAAAGGCCCAGGCAAGATTTACCAACGATTAAAACATGGTTGGCGGCACGTGACTTTGGCAGTTGTCGATCAAGGGGTCATTAGTTATTTGAAGTTAGTTGAGGGGGCTTTTGGAGAAGAATTGATGTATGAAAGGTTTGACTTGAGCAGTGTTCAAGGGACTAAGCGCGGGTATCGTGGTGGGGTTGGACGAGGAGGTCGTGGGCGCGGTCGCGATCGCGGGAGGGCATTTCAATAAAAGAAGTCGGGAAGTTTTGAGTAGTACTTCTTGCTTGCTCCGGTCGCAGCTATGACTAATGCTTGAATGTGAACAAAATATGTAAATAAAAGAGCTTTTGAGTTTTTGTTCAATTCTACTTTAGTAAGACCGCTTGTGTTTCCGTACGAATCAACTGGCTTAGCGTTTTTTGGGGGAGGGGGGAGGGATGGGGAGGGGAGGGGGGTGCTCTTCTACCTCAAGACTTTCTTGCCATTTATTCTTCCTCTTTCTTTCTTTCTTTCTTTCATCCTTAAACTAACAATATGCATTATTGCTATATTTTTCGTTTTTTATATCTTTGCCACATAAACTCTTCGCTTCATTTTCTTCGCATTAATGACTTGTAATGAATAGATATGGCAAAGTGTTGAAATCCCAGTCTATACTACTCAGAACTCGATAACTGAAATCTGCTATTAATTCAGTCCTTTTCGATTTTTTTGGGGACCATCACTATTCTGATTAAGACGGTGGCGATAAAATATGGACAAATCTCCTCAAAGGTCGGTCGTTAGATTTATCTTTTGAAGTTTCTCCCTTCAACATTCGAGCTTTTTGATGAAATTATTTTCCTTTTTCCCTCAACCCACTTCCTTTTTTTTGACCATTTTGGCAATCCTTTTGCTTTTGAAATTTTCTATCATTAACCACCGTTTTTAATTATTTTTTCATCAAATATTTCAACGACTCAACAACATATGCTACCCATACATCATATATTTTATGAATCAATTCTTGAGTCAAATCTAACGCAAATATTGTTTTAAAAAAAACACCCCTCCTTCCTCAATCTTTCCACATTCTGCATCCATGTAAATTATCAAAATGCGATCCTAAATGGAATATTCCTGTTTTACTTAACACAGCCTTTGACCCTTTACAACCTCTTCGCTCCTCATATATCACTAGGGTATATTTCTCTCATTTAATTCTCTATGTTTTCTACTCTTGTCTTAATTAGTGGACAAAACTAGTAATTGCATCGAGATGAAGCCAAACATCCTAAATTTCTACCCATTTCCATAAAAGAGCTCAACCGCTTATGTTAATGGCAAAGTTAGGCCGACTTCACCATTTGACGATATTTTCATGACTCAATCTATAACTTCCGTAGAGAGTGATACTCCTAAAAGTCTAGTTTTTCGACAATCACCACCACACAAAACAACCGAGAATAACAGCACTGACTCTAAATCTACTTGCAGTCCTGAAGATGACGAAGAAGAAGAAATCTTACAAGATGAGGTATCAATTCCTTTATCTCAGAAGAGAAAACGCTCTATTGGGGATAATAATGAAGAAGACGAAGGGGATGAAGAAGACATAGAGGAAGAAGACGAGGAGGCAGAAGATATAGAAGATGCCGAAGACAATACAAGCTTAAGTACTTTGCCATCCCAAAAAAGTCCTTTGGCAAAGCGCCCTAGATCATTGAAACCTACTCGTGGAGTCATTGTAGGAGTTTGGCGAGATTCCTGCGAGAGTAGTGATGAAAAAAAGCATGTGGTTTTTGGGTTTATTGATATTCATGATCGTCTTCGAACAAGGCTCTACCCAATGAATCGCCAGGGAGAAGAATTAATAGGGAATTTTCCAACTGCGGCCGGGGGGTACTGGGTAACTTCAGAGAAGATAATATTCGACGAGCATCTGAGAGATCTCCCAATTTCAGAAATAAAGGAATACATCAAAATTCAACAAGATCCCCTAGATTCACATTCTAAGTCTGAGGTGGGGTCAAAGAAATTAGATCATATATCTATGATAACTTCTCAAGCAAGTGATATAAATCAGGATTTATTACCAGCTTCAAAACAACCCAACTCTCGTAGCTTGGGTGCATCAACTAGGAGCTCAGGTGGTCGCCAGTTACTTCCTCGTGAACCTATGATACCCAGCCCTAAAGCTTTAAATACTAATGAGATGCGTACCCCCAAAGGCTCATCATTGGGTGATGGTAAGTTTCAAGGTGTCCCCCTTGGATTCTGGACAGAATCAGACGGTGCATGTGACGAGGATAAACATGCTGTATTTGGTGTCCTAATCGGAACCGACAGCTTTCGGGTTAAGGTTGCAAGACAAACTCGTGATGGAAGACATCGCGATGGTAATTATCCTATTGGGCCCGGCGCACTATGGATTCATTATGATAAAGTATTCTTTGAGCCACATCTTCGTTCATGCTCAAGGCCTGAGGTCAAAGAGTATTGTCGGATTCGGTTAGAGGAGTTACGGTTCAAAGAGTCTGAAGAGGAAAGACAAACTAACGAGCTACAAGCAGTCATACGGGCAAAAGAAATTGTTGCAGGTGGCCTCCCCAGAAGAACTTTGGACTTAGAGAATATTAATGTCAGAGCGGAATTTGAAAATCGAAAAAGCACTCGAGTTGAGCAACGAAGAAAGTCTCAGCAAAAAGTCGAATTAGATGTTTCTTCAGATGAAGCTGTAACTAAATCTAGCAAATCGCAAACAGAAGCAAATGAAAAGAAATTAGTCAAAACTAGAAGAGATACACTTAATGCTGAAACTTCAGTAGTTGAAGCTGCTGAGAAAGAATTAAAAAGCAATATCAAGAAGCTTAACAAAGTTTGGGTTGCTCAACAGGCTATCACAATCCCTGGCGTTAACAGCGTAAATAATGTTCAATCTGAGATCAGATATCATAATGGAATCAAGTATGAAAGAAAGTCAAATGGTCCATTTCAAGGAAAACTTGTTAGCCCAGCTCAAATTTTGACTATTGACGGGGAGGATTTTGTTGAATACCGTATTTTGACAAAACCCTCATTTGACTATTGAGGGATTAAAACTTCGCAACAGAGAGAGATTCTTATAGATTATCCGTTTTCTCTCGGGATTTTATGTATTATCATCCAATCAGGATAAAAGGGAACGAAAATTAAAGTCCGCCAAAATAGAAGATCCCCCTGAAGAAAAATTGAAACCAATAATTGAAAACAATTTAAATTAATTCTTCCACGCCTAAATATATTAATATTATGATTTAGCAAAATGATTCATGTCTCGATAGTGGAGGCTTAGTCTAGTATTCTTTTTGTGCTGGAACGAGTATATCTTGGGGATACGTCTTTATGGATTTAATATTCGTCATTGAAACGTATTTATAAAATATCAAAAGACGAGAACGACTGGCCAAGTTTGAAAACGGCGTTGCCCGGGTTGTCTTTTTAAAAGCTTTAATCTAATATTTAGAAACAAACAGAGCGCTTTATGTAGCGGCTAAAAATCAAAACAAACTTTTGGAATGCAAAATAATAGCCTAGCATCCCCCTCCACAGATTTTGATGTATGTCTGTTGTTATGAATGAGATCACTTAGATACTATCTGAAAGCAAATCATACCTTCCACCGCGATTTGTTTTACTTTGCACTTCGTCTTCTGATGATAATACTTGCCTCCTCTCTGATCCACTTCTTCTGTCCCTCTTCCCTCCTTCATTAGTTGACCTCGGCGGAGACATAGAAATTTATGAACCATCTGATTTATCACTCAAACCAGGTATTTTTTTACAGAGCCGCAAAATTGTTGATAGAGAAAAAGTTTCTAAACTTGTGACTAAAACATTAAAAGGTTATATTTATGACCAACACTATTGTATTGTAATAGTCTACTACGTACGTCTTATGAGAAATTAATCACATTGACCATGCTTGGCATATTACCATATTACCACAATGACATAACAATACCTACCTATGCTTATCTAGGCCGATTGGAAACATGGGTATGAGTAACTCATTATACGGATAGGGTTGGGCAATTGTTAAATTTTATAGATTGTTGGTTGGCTATTAAATTATTAGGACCAATCAGCAACGCTTAAAATATTAAGCGATTGCCCAGCCCTACCCAAGAGTAATTCAAAATTGGTTCCGCTTAAAAGTAGTAATTTAACAAGAGTTCCCTGTACATCCATCTCTAGAGAGATGGATGTATAGACGATAGTCATGGTATCCAGGTTTTTTTCAGATGTAATGTTTTTGTGCTTAAGACGTCAACCAATTTCATTTCTCCGACTTTCTCCCTCTCATTTTGATCTGTGTCTAAATAGCCTTCGGTCTTCATATCAGTTAGCCCCAAGTCATCTTCTTCCTCTCGCGTTCTTTCATATTCTTCAGTCTTCAGACGAGGGTCATCGTGAGGCAAACATAGATTCTGAACATAGCTACTTCCTAATGGGTCTGTTAAGACTACCGTAAATTTGCGTTTGCCTTTAATTGCCTCATCAAGTTGATCGAAAAAATTTGTCCAGGTGTTGATTGTCTCGGAGGGCAAAGAATCACTAGCATCATTTTCACTTTCCCCAACGTTAAATATATGTTGGTGAAGATCATCTCGAACTTGAGTGAGCAAACCCTCCACAGTAGTAAATCTACCTCCCAGTGTTCCAGGATTTACAGAGAGGCTTAGCTCTGGACATTCCAATGCACAAGACTCTGACTTCAAGATATCTCTTGCAAGATCTGATGGATCTTCAACCATAAGAATTATTTTTTTACCTTTCTCAGGAACCTCTCCTCCAGTCTTGACCTCATTAGAACGATAGCCGCAATGGTCACATACTGTGCTCATGATAATAACCTGTTTAAAGTGCGGAATTTCAACCATCTTCATATGAGTATCACAACTTTTTGTACACCCAGGGCATGTTGAGGGAAAAGAGTAAACCTCGTCTGGTATAAAATCCTTATCTTTCAAAATTAATTCAGTTGGCTGGTTGGAAGAAATGGACGACTGCTCTTGGTCATTGTCTATTGCAAGACATAATGCCTCATTTTGCTTTAATGATCTCGGATACTCTACCTTAGATAACTTCCCAACGCCATCTTTTTGATCTGGCTCGATCCACGAGTTACCCGCTGGATCATCTACTTCCAGTCTGAAGGGAAAACTATCCCCTTCAATCATTTTTTTTCCTCTGGTTATAATCTCATTTATTTTGGCCCATACCTCGGGGATTTGCTCCTTTCTTTCAGGTTGCTGCAGCTCAAGATCATCGAGTATCATACGTAATATTCCTTCCACATTAGTCAGTTGTCCACGACCAGGTGGTATTTCAATATCAAGTTCTATAAACTTAACACGACATGTATCTGACTTGACCACTTGTCGTGCTAAATCTTCAAGACTCGTAAGGCGCAACTCGTACCTACATCCTTTTTGTTGAATTTCACCCGCAGATTGGACTTCTGAGTTCTTGAAATAGCAATGCGAGCAAAAGAAAGAAGACAAAATAACTTCACGGAAATAAGGTATACGTGTGAGAAGTAGACGTGTAGTTCCCTAAAATATCTATCAATGTAAGTTCTACTGCAGTAATTGGAGAGAATCCATACATTTTCATGACAATTCATGCACAGACTTTCTATTTCTTGAACAACTTTTTGGTCCTCTTCTCTAACCGATGGAACCTCTATTTCTGATATGGAATTAACATCTTCAATGGTTGGTTTGTGGTTTTCACCTATTTGAGTTGATGTGAGAAGATCGGTTTTCTTTCCCAAGCCCTCAAATAGATTACTGGGTATTAAGATTTTTTGTTCAATATCCTGATGATTCAATTTAGCCATTACTTGATATTTATGTCCAGATGTCTTTTCGTTCTTTGCTCAATACATTTTTTTTCTTAGGCCCTTATGAGGCTGATAAAAATGGGAAGTGGGGTAAAATTACAAGGCTGCGGTTCATACGATCAATCGGCCAGCCTTCGGTTCGCTTCACTCAGCAGCTCGACAATACAGTAGCTAGCATACGAGCGAGCGCATAGGGTAATATAGCCATGTTTTCAGTCGGCCTAGATAAGCCCAAGCATAGGTAGGTGTAGTTCTGTCATTATGGTAATATGCCAAGCAAGCATGATCAATGTGATTAATTTCACATAAGACATAGTAGACTATTACAATAAAATGAGTGTTCTGTAGCATAGCAGGGAAGCTCTGGATTGTAAGAGAGAGAGGAGTCACTTACTAATCCAGAGATGAATATAGGTCACTCATAATAGTCTAGATTACCTACAACCCAGCAGGAAGTGTGCTTATTGTGACGCTGCACACATAATATTACAAATACAAAGCTGGCGTTTTTCCAAGTTATCGAAAGTCTTACACTGACAAGATCGTTACTCTAGTGCAGGATGATGTTAAGGAGGCGGAAACACAAAGCTGCATTGGTAGAGGAGTCAGCATAATGCATAATGTAATGTATTAAAATTGAAGCTAGCAAAACTACTAGAATAGTAGCTTTGTCACATATCTTTAGACTTATCTAGAACTTAATATCGGCTTTTTGAGCGTTATTTTAACAGATTACAGGAATGTATTCATACTCTCCTACAGACCATATCGCAATCAGACTGCTTTCTAGTAGTCTGGGTTATTCATTTGCACGAATTCTGCATTTAAGGAACAGAAGGGCTCGTAAAACGAATGAAAATACCGGACAATCGAAAATTACCTAGAGAAAATTTTTCATCATGCAACAGCAGCCATTGATAGAACAATTTGGAGAAGTCAGATGGATTTGAAAAATCTCGATTATTGCTTCTAGATTGCGTTTTTATTATTGTAGCTGTCGTAATAGTCTACTTAAAGGAAGGTTTGCATCACCAGACAATTAATATTCTTTGAATGTTATTTGATGATATCAAAAATGATTGATCAACAACAATTGGGGTGGTTTTATCCTGTATTAGTTTTTAGCGCTAGCGATTTAGTCATATACAGGTAATAGAAGAACAATATTATTTGCGCCATGAATCTACCTTGCCACGCTAAAATAACCCTTACTAGTATCTTACTAGCGCCAACCCCTGTAACTATACAGGGATCACAAATCAAACCTACTTTTAT
>MCFK01005422.1:0-15321 GCA_003610855.1 Erysiphe neolycopersici | reverse complement strand
AGCTGTCCCACGGACGTTAAATGGTAAAAAAAAAAAAAACGCAGGAATAGAGACACAGATTCAGATATACATATTCCTAAACGATTTTTTAGTCCTCTAAACTTATTACTCCCTCTGTCCCAANNAAAGAAACTTTTTTTTGGGACAGTGGGATTAGTTGTTACGATTTAGATCTATTCCTAATTTAGTATATTAAGCGACGAAAAAATCGAGAGATTTTTTAGGAAATCCCTCCTATGGCTATATAAAGATACATGCTTATTGGCTAGAAATTAATTTCTTTCCAATCAGCGACTAATATTGAAGTATGACACAATTTTGAAAATCGACATCTTGTAGTCACAAATCATCAGCCTAAAATTTACTTGTAAACAATACATTTTAGAATAGGAACATTCTAACTAAGCTTTTGAGACAAATACTTCTCTGTTAGTAGATGATTAGCAAAAAGACATGTTTCCACTTTCTAATAGGGTGTATTAAACAAAGTTAGCTGAGCTACCTTCACAATTAATTATTCGTGATTCTAAAATTATATGCATCGCTGAAAAAAAGAAATCAAGTTAAAATACACAAGTGCTCATATTTACCATAAATTTTCGCTATTTACCACGGGTTCTTCTGGCGCATCCTGAGAAGGTTGAGCTTCGACTGGATTTGAATTCCAGGAATTAGGATTTTGGTTGGAGGCTTGATCCTGATTCTCTTTTTCTTCTACATCGGAATCGTCTTCAAAGTCAAGAAGATCAGCATTACCCTCACCACTGGCATCAAAGCCTTCAGGTATATGATGAGCGAGGAAATCAGGAATTGGATGGTGAGTCTCCAAAAGAAATTTTACTAATGCGGGTGCTATATCCTCATCCCTGGGAGTGAAAAATGACATAGCGACACCAGTGTTTCCGATTCGTCCAGTACGACCTATATGCGAGTTAAAAAATGACAGAAAGGCAACATTCTAATTGAATCGTACCAATCCTATGACAATATTCTTCCATTCCACCATATGTAGGCGAAGGAAGATCAAAGTTGATGACTGCCATAACATTATGGATATCAAGTCCTCTTGCCGAAACACCGGTAGCAATTAGAATAGGTGTCTTTCCAGTACGGAAAGCACGTATAGAATCCTCTCTCTCTCGTTGAGTTCTATCACTATGGATCGACGTACATGGAAATGCCGAGTTAAACAAAAAGTCATCTAGCTCGTCTGCTGACCGTCTGGAGTTGACAAAAATAATGGTCCGAGCAGGTGGCATGCTTAAGAGATACTGTTGAAGAGCAGTTCGTTTGAGAGCCGGATCGACATGAATAATTTCTTGCTTTATGTTTACATGCGTACTGCCGGCACGGCCCACACGAATCCGTAGATGGTTCATTGCGAGATGTTCCTTTGCAAGCTGTCGTGCTTGCTTTGGGAAAGTGGCGGAAAACATCAAATAGTTTATATTGCCTTCTTCTTGATCTTTTAGATGGTAAGATTAGTAGTCTTCCATTTCTATGAATTTGTTTACTTACCACCACCACTCATGATAGTTTTCATTTGATCTTCCCAGTTTGCCCCGACAATCTCATCAGCCTCATCAATAATCATATATTTGAGGCGCTTAAGAGTCAGTATATGAGGCCTATTTATAAAATCTACTAGACGGCCAGGAGTGCCAATCAACACATCACAACCTTTTTGTAATTGGCTTATTTGTTCTCTAATTGGACCACCGCCGTACACAACGCAAGGTCTAAGCATAGATCGATAGCAAAATCTTCGAGCTTCATCAAATATCTGAGTCGCAAGTTCACGGCTAGGAACAACAATACAAATAAGTGGCTCAGCCCGGACTGGATCGGTGATACCTTCTTGAAATTTAGCAGGATTTGGTCGAGGGGCACAAAGTTTTTTAGCTTTTCCCATTAACTTGGATAAAGTAGGTATTAAAAATGCTGCGGTTTTTCCCGATCCTATATTATTGTTAGACATATGTTTTTTTAGATAATGATGTAACTTGCCAGTTTGTGCACATGCGACGACATCGTAACCTTTAAAGACTGCAGGTAAACAGTATTGTTGAATGGGAGTTGGGATCTCATAGCCGGCAAGCTCAACATTCCTTAACATAACGGGATGAAGTCCAGCATCCTTAAATGAGAAAATAGGTTTTATTCGTACCTCACCTTTAAATAACACTTTGTAAGTCTTATTCACCAATGGGAAAGAAACAATCATTTAATTAGACAACAGACCTTCCTGGACGACCTTGATAGTGGATAATCTATATCAGGTTAGCAAAATAAACAGATTAAAAGCATAAATTTTTACTTCTGAAAGTCAATGCCACTTTTGACGTGAAACTCTGAGCCGAAAAGCTGACGCTCAAGCTCAGGGAACTCTGGTCCGACATCTCCATACTCATCATCCCATTCGTAAACGGCAGCATTATTATGCCATTCTCCAACTTTAATTCCACCGACAGCACCTGCATAATGTGCGGCTGCCTCATCACCATTGTTCGCTCGCGCTTCGTTCTCTTCGGCCAATTCTTTCGAGGTTTTGGCATAGGAATCGTAATCGTAAGGGACCTTATCACCCCAGCCGTGATCCTGAGGATTCGTTACAGGAACAGCATCAGATACATTTTCCATGTTAAAGGGATCAGTCATTTTCTATGATCTAAGAAAAACGAGTTAGCAGAAACAGCAGCAGGACGTTTGGTTCAACCTTCACGGACAAAGAATATAGAAATGAAAAATGAAAAATGTGCGACTCAGACAAGACTAGATTTATCTACAATGCTTACTGCTAGCCAGGTCTTTCTTGTAAATTTAATACCTTAAGAGAAGGTATTATTGAACTCTTATATTCAGAAAAAAAAAAGGCTTTTCGCGGTATGACGGTGTGCCTAGGCAGGAATGATGCAAAATACCTTTAGAGTCTAGAAATAAGGACGTAATCTATGCTCAATAAATTTAAGAATTGCGTACTCACTAGTCTAATTTTTTATTAACAGTTTGTAAAGTTATAAATAAGAATAATTAACCCGAATGTATGGATGGATCTTAGTGGTGTTATATTGAATTAAGTGTTTTCATGGATCAGTCATTAGGAGAAAAAATTAATCTCTAAGTAAACAAATGGAATTTTTGCTTTGAACAAGGAGACTCCTGGACGTAAAAGATCGGCTAATATCTTGGCACCTCAAAAGCATAGGTAGAGGCTTGTCTTGATAGTAAAGACTAACAAAGTAAAAATCTTTCATTTTTGAATTCATTTATCCATAAACACCGACCGATGGAAATCATAATTTTTTGTTCTGAAGAATTGAACAACTCAGGTAATCACTGCGGGGTATTTTTAATTTACGTTAAGTAGTAACAGAAAGAAGTGGTAGGAAAGTATGCAGATATTTTCCTAACTCAAAAGAAAAACTACGGAAGAGAATATGAAAGAGTGGAGTGGAGAGACTCTTTGCCTGTGATAAATTCAACTCATATTTACTTACCCTTTTATACGCAATCGATGTCTTCTTTTTCTTGAATAAAGGAGATTGACTAAATTTATTAAGAGAGCCTATTATAAAATACCTAGAACCTCTTTTAACGTCAGAGATTGATGAATGGCGACAAAATTGCGTTCAAAGATATTTGAAGTCTACTGAATATATTTGAAAACTTCTAAAAATTTTGAAAAATATACATCTTTCTTAAACATTAAATCTGATATTTCATACCTTTTTTATTTTGTTAAGATATCCGTTGTTCACTCATTAGTAAATGGGCCAAATATTCTGTGAGACACATTTTGTCTTCTCTGGTATTGATGTGCCGGCCATCCTCTCATCAAACCATTTATTTTGATACTATCATAATCACAGTTAAAGCTGCTGATGGTTAATACATGCTTCAGATGATGACTACTAAACCAAATCTGGTAGTATATCTAAACATCTCAAAGTTATGATTATACATCCGAGCTGCTTTTCAAAGCTAGGAGAGCGACCTGTAAAGTTGCAAGTGATTTAGTTCTGTAATGTGGCGGTGGCGGTGGCGGTTATTGTTTCTCTCTCATGTCGATTAAATCGATATAGATCAATAGTTTGATCTTGAAAACATCCAAGATTTCAAATGGATAGATCATTTATTTATGGATGTATAAATTAATTGGTTACCTTTGAAAGTGGATAAATTATTGGGTGTACCATCATTCCATATGGTGTTAGGTTGATTTCGAATTAAGTCTGTCGTTCAACCGACTGCCATCCTTCCACCTCTCATCATCCCACGACCTCCCCTCCCTGTTGGAAGTGTAAAGTCAGGATTTGCTTGAAAGAGAACATCTTGTTTATTTTGCTGTTCGATCTTACGGTGAAACATAGTTTTTAATGGTGCTTGATTTTTGCTTTCATCATTCCATTTTGGGTTTATACCGCGCTGTGAGATAGAAGTAAATTCAGATGATACCGAATCTGCAGGCGAGCGAGGACCAAGAATGAAGTCATCTAAAATTTCGTTATTTTCTAGAGGAATCCTAGTATCAATTTTTGGCATCATACCAAAAGGTTTTGGAGCGAGTGGAGCAGGAATGAATTTCGAATCGACGGGGATTGATTGATCTTGCGTGTAATCAGACGATTGTGTTTGTTCATAGGGTTGCTGTATCATGGTAGGGGGCCTAATATTATCAATTAGAAGGCTTTCAAAAAATAAAATCTAACTTACTCATTGGTATTATAGTTATTGACTTCATTTCTTGGAAGTCTCTCAAATTCAGTGGCCAGTGGTGGTGGTGATTCAGCAATAGGGAGAGGGCTATTTACATTCCCCGAGATATAAGGTGAACGGCCAGGTTGTGGGGCAAGAGAGTATGGTCTGTAATCGGTATTGATCGGAGGTAGAGGCCCGGTATTATAACCATCGTTAAGAAATTCGTCATGATTACCAAACGTTGGAGATTGAGCACCATATCTTGGCATGCCCCTATCTCTCCCTGTGACGCCTCTCGTTACTGGAAGTCCTCTAGAATATCCCTGAAAGTCCCCACGAGTTCTAGCAATGGATCCGGGACCACCTCTCGGGTTTCTAAGGTCTCCTGTATAAGGTGCAAAAGATCCTCTTCCTCCCCGATACCCTCCCCGAGACCCTCCTCTATAACCTCCTCGGTATCCTCCAGGCATATTGTTGGGCATAGCCATATTGTTGGGCATGGCCATATTGTTGGGCATGGCCATATTCTCTCCATGCCAACTCTGCATAGGAAGTGTTGGTTCCATTCTATTTAATGACATAGGAGGTAAATTTTGTTGTTTATAATCGTATTGTCCCTCAAATGAAGGGGACATTACTGGTCTATTCATATCACTTGTTTGAAGATTTCCCATTTCTGGCGGTGAATCTATTCTCATAAGTCCGTTTTGTACACGTCCATTACTTAGATTCTCGTTAATTCTCGGCTGAGTCAAAGGTATACGTTCATCATTTATTACATCGTTAACTTTCTCTTTCTTGGGTGTTTCGAAAGTTGCAAAATTTGGCTTGTTCTGGACATAGCTACCAGAAGTGGCAATAGTCTCAGGGGGTAAACTAGGATTCAACCCTAGTTGATTGTAAAAATTATCACCGTTCATTTCTGCATTCTCATTTATACGTCTTTGTCGAGCTTTCCTGCTGATCAAGGTCCGGCGCATTGCACAGGAAATGATGCCACTCAAGCCAACGAGTATTGTTGCAGCTAGAACAAGGTAAGATCCCCAACCCATGTGTGGAACAAAAAGTAAAATATCAATAAGAAAAGAAAGGAGTGCTGCGACTAATGTCAAAATACTGAGTATGAATATAACCAAGAGATATCGAGGGGAGTGAGATGGGGTGTGAAAGTGTGCCGATGCAGCAAGAATTAACATAATTAACGTAAGGAGCGCAGCGACAGGGTGAACTATAAGAATTGTAGAGAGTGTTGCCCTTGTAGAGGAAGGGAGATTAAAAGTAGAAGATTGTTCATTGTTGAACAGATTAGCTACAAAGACAGGTTAGCAGCTGTCAACTCTTGGGAAATTTAAAGCCTCTTCTATTATCATACAAGTATCGTAACCAATTTCTATCGAGCTGCAATTATCTGCTCTGCAAAATCCGAACACTCCGAAGTCAATCCCTGCGAATGAGGCTAGAGGAATAAACTTGACAATTGGGGTCGATATGATTGATAAGATAAGAAGCCCAAAAGCTCCCAAAAGTAAGATTGTCAGAGGAGTAGCAGGCCTTAACATATTGGATTCTACGTATAATGTACAAGTTGAAAAGAGGTTTCGAAGCCAGGCTCGACCGAAAGAACAATGAGGGATTTACTTGGGAGTGAACTATTAGATGCACTCAAGATGATGGGCTTCATTGGATTGCCGTCGCATATTTGGTCACCTGCTTGAAAAGACCCAAGAATCCTTAATCGAGATTACCTGGGTAGAGAAGAATTAGAATTTGTCGTATAAATCGTATATCTCATGTAAAAGTCCGTTAAAGAATTTGTAATGATGAACCAAGTTTACACATGTCCCATAAAAACTAGATTAGTCAGTTCACGAACCAATTTAGCAAGCGAGGACATAAATAAATCTCCTCCGAAACCATCCCAAACCATCAAACTACTATCTAATGACTCGGACTTTCTGACAGGCCTCCAGTGAGACGCAACATGCTAAACCCAGTTTTCTTGCCCCGTCCATTCACTTTTGCCATTGCATCTACAAATCTGGGGCAAATCCAATAGTTACACCTTTTCCAAGGTCTTTTTCAGGAAAATCGAATAGAGTGATTGATGTTAGTCCAATGATCTACGTCACATGCGTTGGAATATTCATTAGATCAAAGAAAGTTTAAAAAGCAATGTCCAGACTCATTAGAAATCCAATATTATATAGATCTACCAAAAATTTCAGATGGACTCAAGAATTTTCGGGTGAAGCGGTCCATATCGCTAAATTAGGAACGAGAAACATATTCGCCCTTTCTTCAGCTTCGCAATCCCTGTCACAGGAAAGGAAGATTAGATCCTCAACCCGATTGATACAGACCCAATATTATCAACCATTTGCACCTCCTTCACCCGATTCATTAGGAAAACCAATCCCAGCAAAACAGTACAGGGGTATTATAAAATGGGGACAGAGATTTATTTATGTTTTTTTGGGTCTTGGAACGGCATATTTCATCGATGATCAGTTTTACGCTTCATCTATCACACGTTCTCTTCGTACCTTTTGGACCGGCTTACTTATAGCAATCGATTACAAGCTCAACTTTAGACCAGATCCGTGGTTTGGTGGTGATATCGCTGACCTACATCATCGAAGCGCAGAACGAATTTTCATACTTTTACATCGGAATGGAGGCTTGTATCTCAAAATTGGTCAAGCTATTGCTATGCAAAGCGCTATTTTACCACCTGAATTCCAAAAGATGTTTACAAGGATGTTTGATGATGCACCACAAAATGATTGGAAAGATGTTGAAAAGGTAATACGTGAAGAGTTTGGGAAGAGTCCTGAGGAGGTGTTCGGTGTAAGCGTTGGTAAAGATACAGGTAATGTGGTAATAGAAAGAAAAGCCAGAGCCTCTGCTTCAGTTGCACAGGTTCATTGGGCACGACTTGCGGACGGTAAGGAAGTTGCTATTAAGATTCAAAAGAGAGAAATTGCACAACAAGTGGGATGGGATCTCTGGGCATTTAAGTAAATCTTATCATGGCCTTTCACTTTCTTGCTTTCTAACGATTACCTAGCATTGTAACTAGAATTTATTCATTTTGGTTTAACCTTCCATTGGACAAACTAGTTCCGTACATTTCGGAACGTCTTCAATTAGAGACGGACTTCACAAATGAAGTACTGAATGCCGAGAGAATGAAATGTTTAGTTGCAAATGAACCACGTCTGAGAGATCGAGTTTATATCCCAAAAATATATCCAGATCTGTCTACTAAGCGTGTTATGACAACTGAATGGATTGAAGGTGTTAGGTTTTGGGATAAGGATGTATTGACGGCACCATGGAAGGGTAACCTTAAAGCCTCATCAGATGTTAGTAAGGAATCCCTCTTCGTCCCAAGAATTTCTCCCCAAAATGATAATGGAAATAATCTAATTAAACCGGAACGGGACGAGTGGAGAGGTCCTAATCGTGATGGGGGTCTTGGTATATCGAGGAAGGAAGTCATGAGCATAATGATTGATCTCTTTTCTGCTCAGATGTTTCTTTGGGGTTTAGTCCACTGCGATCCCCATCCCGGGAATATTTTTATTCGTCGCCGAGCAAATGGTCATCCTGAGCTCGTACTTATAGATCATGGACTTTACGTAAGTTTAAATCCTAAACTTAGGTCACAATACTGTCAATTCTGGAAAGCAATTTTGACCTTCGATAACAAGACAATTAACGAGATCACAAAGTCATGGGGAATGCAGGCACCTGATCTATTTGCAAGTGCCACCCTAATGAGGCCATATGAAGGTGGTGATAGTAGTACGAAATTGCGCATTGTAGGTGAGTTAAAGGGTGAAACGGCTGCAGAGCGACATTATGAAGTGCAAGAACGTATGCGGCAAGGAATTCGCGAGCTACTAGCTGACTTGGATTTATTTCCACGTGAGCTATTATTTATTGGTCGTAATATGCGTATTGTTCAAGGAAATAATCAGTTTCTTGGAAGCCCAGTCAACCGTATAAAATTAACAGGACTTTGGGCTTCGCGCAGTCTGGTAGAAAGTAAAGATCTAACGTTCGGTCAATATTGCCTGAACGCTTGGCGTCATCTAATGTTTCGTGTTATGTTATTTAGCAGTGATCTTGCCTTCTACACGAGCAGAATAAGACAGATATTTGGCCTTGGTGAAGGCTTTGAAGATGATATAGAGAAACAAATGAAGTTTATCGCAAAAGACCAATTTGGACTTGAGCTGCAGCATTCAGTCTTTGAAGGCTAAACTCTCAACTGTGCAAGGTATCCCTGTATTTTCAGATCATGCAGAACTTTTCTTAATATCGCCCAAGCTATACCAGTCATCTTTAACAGGTGGCAAATTTTGGCAGGTTATGTTAACTAAAGGCTTTTTTGCAGTCTCATAAGAATAGGGATAACGTGACCAGAAATTTTCCATTATTAGCAGAAAAGTCAACGCTGCCGATGTCCGTCAATTCCTTGATGAGAATTCAAGGCAACATATACAGTCATCGCGCATCTGTATTGTGGACTCGATACCTTGATTTTAAAAGAAGTATCTACTGGACTACTTTGTAATATTAGTAGGCTCGCCTCATCATCAGTGTCGCTAAAGCTACGCGTTAACTAAAAGATGAAGTTAGGAAATGAGCAAGCTATGCTAGCTTAAGCGAGACATTTAGTGGCACTTACCTCGGCAAATTATAAGATGGAACAAAATCATTTCTATAGAATACAACCCTAAAACGTACGTTTCTAATTCATTCAATCTGTATGAAATCCTACTTCGAAATAATGCATTTCACTGCTCAATGCTGTTAACTTATATATATTATACATACACATATTGTGGAGTAGAGGCACAATAATAGTTAACGTGATCCCTAGTCTGGCAGGCTCGATCCACTGAAATTAGCACAGAGCAACAAGATTTGGTCTCACTTAAGGCAGGTAGGATAAATAATTGCGTAATAAGTTAAAAAAGGAGTGCGGACCTCATTATATATGCGCTTGGAATGGTTTCTTAGCTATAATATAGGAGTAACTTCTTTTAAGTTAAAAAAATCAGGTTGAGTTTTAATTATTTACTCATCGAGCGAATGACAAGTGTTAACCGACTACAATCGATTCAGGACGAAAAAAAAAACCCCTTTCACAAAGTTATTTAAATATATTTGTTGTGTATGCAGCCCCGAGGCTATGAAAGAGAGACAGTGAGTGTTGTTTAGTTAGGTACACTCATTCATTTACTTATGCCTCAGATCTTAATTACAGACGTTACTACCAAGTACAATCAATCGCTTTTCCTTCACAATAAGCTCGGAGATTCAGGTACATCAGAAGAAGATTAAGTGATGATATTCTCAGAAAACTATCTTGGGGACTAACTAACTATATACATAATCAAGAATATTGAGACTACATTGTTCTACCCACGTGACCTTAACAGATTCCCATCTGAGCAACAATTGTAACAATTGGACTCTCCTCAACCGTTAACGTCCATCCCTTAGGGAGGGAACGTTAGTTAGATTGTCCAGGCATACAGAGTATGAGAAAGTCAGGTGACTCCTCTTGACCAGTTTAGCGTGTAGCTTTAATTTAGTACGTCAATCATAAAATAAATTAGATTGATATTCAGTTCATAAACTCTGAAGATGTCCATAATATTTTCTCGTCCTATGTATGTATGTATAGTATGGCTGATGAGTTAGTTGTGCTGTGATCAGTTGTTTCTCGATAAGGATTCGGTGTGTGGGCGGACGGGCTACTTCTTTCTTTCTTACTTACTTACAATAAGTATTTACAAGCTAATTAATAACTTGCACCAACGGCCGACCGTTACGAAACGAATCTCCTCTGCCGCCTGTATAAGCGAGCACCTATACCTTATTAAGACTAGTGCATCCCGTAAGTAACTAGTACTGTAATTCCTTCCTGCAAGCGCTTCGTGGTCTACAGCCAAGCCAAGCCAAGCCAAGCCAATTAGTTCGAGGTTCCATCGCCACTGCACCTCGTTGAATTTGAAAATCGTAGATCTTACACTTATTATTCTGATTAGGCCCTCCAGCGTTGTTGCTGCTTGAGTAGGCAATAAATATAATAAATACATGCTCATCCGGTCTCTAACAAATAAGTAAATAGTAAGCTGCACCGGTTTGAATCAAAGATCCAGGTGGTCAGCCTGTTTGTCTTCCACACCTCCGCAGTTCTAAATCACTTCCAAAAAGTACTGAAACCAAATAGTGCATTCATTGACTCTCAAATTCCCACTAATAAATAGGCTTTGATATAAGTCTGGATAGAATACAAAACTTAGGTTTTGTCCAAAAATGCGACACGCCATGCATGAACACTGACTGACTGACTGACTTTGCTATATATGGTCTTTTTAGCAGTCGAATAGTCTTGAATAGATACACAGTTTCATGATATGTGCGTCAATGCTACGACTTATTTCCTGGTATTTAAATATAGTATCTCAATGATAATAATAATAAGCGCGATCTTTTCTCTATGGGCTTATGTCACTCGATATATAAGTTATTTGAAAGTGGCGTTGAAACGACTATATTGAAATGGGGGCCTACGTAATTTATCTTACAGTCAGTAAGTAGGGCCCAAATTGAGAATCATCTCACGAGTCTTACTAAGAATAAAAACGGGTGTATTATCTTCTTGTTTGTCGCCATTTATTTATATAATTAATTAATTCTAAGAGTTCCTATAATTTTCATCTCATCAAGTAGGTATTCCAGAGCGTTTTTGAATAGGCAATTAATTGTAAGCCGATAATTATTAGGATTCAGCAGCTAGAGATGGCTTAATTAGTATTATTATTAGTTAAAACCTTAATTATGCCAATCAATGCGAGATTATTGGATCCACAATGATCAGACCAGACTACTTTTCTTCTTCATGTTAAATTGAAACTTCCTAATAAACGATTCGAAATATAATGATCTAGGAGATCAATAATCAGGATAAGAGTAACACATAAAATATGATATTACATAGAATTTGAATCTGAATTTGAATTTGAATCTGAATCTGAATCTGAATTTGAATCTAGAATCTAGAATAGAGTGCGCATTAGTCACCGATCCATTTAGAGCTAGATGATTCACGATCCGCCGCCGTATTACTGGAAAATCATTATAACAGCTGAAGACACATGGGCTTACTTACATACGACTCTATATGCGTTTTCTAAGTTTCATTCACTTTACTTCGACAAAATACTAGTCTAATTCTTTTCGAATGTCCTACCTATTTTTGATTCCACAGCCAAAGTGCTGATTTGGTAACTATAACGTTTATCATGCGACCACCTCAGGTTATTATTGCAGTGACTTTCTCACTAATAGCTTTATTAACTATTTTCTCCTCACGATCTCCGCAATCATCTCAATTATCAAGTCTACCATCCGACTCTGCGAGTTCTGGCACGCATGCATTCTTTTCTTTCCACGCTCCATTCTCCCTATTTCCTCCAAGTGCTCTTATCAGTCTTACACACGACAATAAAACTGCATTTCTAGCCAGACCAGCGGCATTTGGCCCGAGCATATTAAGACAAGGTCTTAGTGGTCAAGTTTGGGTCGGTGGTGGATTTGATGGTATTGCATCTAGCGGTGAGCTAGGCTGTAGTGATGTACAGGGCTGGAGTACTAGTTATGCAAATCCACATTATGTTTCATCCGATTGGGATATATTATCGGAAAGAAGCCTTAAATCGAATTCAAAAATCAAATCGTCAGGACAAACTAGACGTGAAGATGAGTCATATAAATTGTCTTCCGTGAAATCAAAGTCTTGGATAGACAATTTCATTCGTACAAAACATGCTACTGATGATTACCCCATTCGCCTGCTAACCACGACTAATTCACCCAATATAAACGAAAGAAAATCTACAGAGTCCAATGAAAGCCATTCAGATATTCAGTCAATACAAGAAGCGGCTGAAATTGCTGGAAAAGTGGTTTTATTGAATCGAGGCGGATGCGGGTTTCTAGAAAAAGTAAAATGGTCACAACGGAGAGGCGCCGTTGCTCTGATAGTTGGTGCTAATACAAAAGGTGGACCTCTTGTAGAGATGTATGCTAAAGGGGATACTTTCAATATCACAATACCATCAGTTTTTACCTCATACACTACTGCAAAGTTACTTTATAATTTAGCCATATCAAAAAAATCGTATGGTGATAAGAGTGGCGGCGGAGACATGAAATTGAATTCAAATTCGAAGAAACATAAAAAAAGTATTATGCATAATTCTAAAAAGCCCCATGGGTCATCAAATGACTTAAATCTTCTAGTCGAGGGAAAAATGAGTAGTTCACACTCTGATAAGATAGACCTTGCCAAAGCGACAGAAAAATCAGGGTGGTTTGGCTCACTTTTCTCTAGTTCCAATAATATGAATTCTAAATTAGATCAAAGTCGACCGCCAAGCAGTGGGCAACTTGATTGGATTTTAGTTGATGATCGGAAGGTAGAAGATGGAACTAGCTCAGAAACAAACTCAGAAAAAAAGGAAAAGCTTATTGACTTGAAGAAGATTTCAACCCTGAAAAAAAGTAAGATGATACGAAAGCCTTTTTTACAGAGAGACGTTCCTGATGATGATTTTCTTATCGGTATTCAAGATTGGCGTGATCCAGACTTAGTTGAGAACTATAAAGCAAAAAAAATAATCGAGCCTTCCAAAGATTCACCATCTTCATCATCGAGTACCTTGGGGTTGGAAGATGAACATGAACTTCCCATTACGCACAGGTATTCATTTGGAGCACTTGTTGGGACACCTGAACACGTATCTTCGCTCAAAGGTGGGAGCATTACACCGAATAGCGGTGAGTACACCCTTGAATACCGTGAGAAAAATTCGAAAAGAGAATCAAATGAAATTTCCAGAACTCATCAAAAAGACCGTTCAAACGTCCACACTGCTACTGTATTTGGTAATAAAAGAGAGAAAATTGGGACCAACCCACAGATTAAAGAGTACATTGTGGACCAAGATGAGAAATACCAGCAAGATGATGAGCGTCACGAAGGGCTCTGGGTCACTCTGAGCTCAAGTAATGGGGCCAGTCCTTTCTTGGATACATTACTGGTTCTAGTCGTCAGTCCATTAGTTACTCTGACAATAGTTTATGTATTGCTTTTGATTCGATCCAGGTATAGACAACAGAAATGGCGCGCACCTAAATCAGTGGTGGAAAGGTTACCAGTTAGGACTTATCAGAGAATGAATATCTCTGGGGCCAATTCTCTTCAACTTCCCAACTGTACAAGTTTATCTGTTGCAACTCCACTTCTTCAAGGCATACCTAAACCATATTCTACATTACAGACTGCGAATAAGATTTCTGAGTCAAGCGGGTTACTCTGTGAATCTAGTCAAAAACAAAGTAGGAATAATAAACACCGAGATACAGGTTATGAAAATATAACTAGTAAATTAGGGACTTTCAAAAATCAAACAGAAACACAAACTGAATGTGTCGTCTGCCTGGAAGAATATATTGAAGGGGTTAGTCGAATCATGGCCTTACCTTGTGGTCATGAGTTTCACGTGGAATGCATGTAAGTTTGTCTACCTTTTTCTTTTTCTTCTTCATACTTAGACTCTCCTTAGAACACCCTGGCTTACTACACGACGTCGAACTTGTCCAATGTGTAAAGGAGACGTTGTTCGCTCCTTAGCGCGAGCATCTCGATACGATACTTTTCAAGACAATAATATTGACGAAGAATATAATTATGCTCACCTAAGTCAAAGAATGACTCATATTCTGTCATCCTCTGGAACTCCCACCAACAATCAACTTCGAAGTGATCTTGAATTGGGCAGGTCTATAGAAGTCAATCATGAAATTGAAGAAGCTGGCGAAACCAATGGCTGGAGGGGCCTTTTTATGGGTAGGATAATGACAATATTAAGGAGGGTACATTCAACGCGTGAAGACCGTGATCGATGAATTATGGTGTTTTAATGCTAATTTTGAAATGGATAATGGTGTGGTGTGGATGCGGGCGTTCATGTTTTTTTTTTGGTCTTTAATGGTAAACGTCTATTTATTTTATCTCTCCTATGACTGACTACTGACTCACTGAGTGAATTTCTTTTAGGAGGGATGGGGGGGGGGGGAACTAACTTTCGAGATTGTTCTAAAGATTACTATATACAGCTTTTTTTTACTTTAGTTAAAAAAAAAGTAATCGTATCAAATCTGAGTCAAATTCTTTTATCTTATATTTACAATTTCTAATAGGAAAGTTATAAATGTCGTTTCCTGATTTTTTTTGGTGTTGTATTGTCAGGACACCCATGTAGAATGTTAAGCCCAATTTTAGAATCGCTCCTATCCCTGCGCCAATTTTTAATTATGTTTCAAGCCTCTATTCGGGCAAAAAAGTTTCCTGGTCAACGCTAGTGACAAATTTATTATTATTTTTTTATTTTTTTTTGTTTAAATCCACCGGGATTTCTCACCAATAATTAATTATATAAAGCAAAAAAAAAAAAAAAGATTTTTCTAAACAATCTCATCTACTTACTATTATTTACACACAATTATGATATTACCATTGTTTTTTTTTTTTTTTTT
>MCFK01005407.1:544-17248 GCA_003610855.1 Erysiphe neolycopersici | reverse complement strand
GAGTTAGTAAACCACCCCCTGTGAATTCGACAGGCTACAACACTTAACCGCTGTACCTCCGTAAGGATAGTAACCTCTAACGATATGCTTTACGTATTAGAGTTTGTCGTTGGCACTGGGTCACGTGATCACATGACAGATTGGATTATGTAATATGAACGATGGGGCCTGCTTAACTCGGTCAAGCTGAATAATCAAGTTGACAAGATAAAATTCCTAATCAATTGTTAAGTGTTTAAGATGTTCTTTTCCTTCCTTGTGCGACTTCGTTCGCTAACTCATGTTGTGGTAAAATATGCTAGTGTTACGTTTTAACCGTGTTGCTGCGTTTATGTGGAAACCAAAGCTGACTAAGAACGGCTCGTGACATTATAGTTGCTACTAGCAACCAAAATCGTAAACACAGATATCAATATTATGTGAGCCAGGATATCTATGGGGGATCACTTATAATAGTCGTTCATTTCGGTAGATAGATTTCTCTTTATATTAAATTAATGAATCGATATTCTTATAACCATCATGGTTTTTGTCATAGCTAATTGAAATGCCAAATGCTGCCGCGGCTACTCGCTGAGAGGAAAATTCATTGCGATCAAAAGCTGCAATTGCATCTTGAAGTCGTGACTCAATTGAAGACATTTTTTGAATAATTTAATCAATTACTTATAATTTTAAAATAAAATAGATTGATAGGGTAAATGGAAATGATGGGGTAGTCTAAGCAGTGTCTCGGAACGTGGTAGGCCGACTTACTTGATGTCGAGTTTTGAGTTCACAACAAGCCTGGTTTAATTGGAATTATTTCATACCAGTTGAAAGAAACAAATTAGAGAGTTAGTCTCCAAAATCTCCATCTATCCAAATATCATTTATTTGGCTTAATTTCTATATCATAAACTCCTATATTTCTTCCACGAAACCCTCTCAATACTGTTCCAGGAAACCGAGACGAAAGGCTTTGTATTTCCAAACCTAAATATTTTAAATGTAAATCATTTATTTTTATGAGTGGTCTGAGTACCTAATAGAATTTCTAGGTTGTAATCCTCATGGCATAATCGTATGAGTCTCAACTACTTGCAAAAGAGTCTAGGGGAACAGCTACTATTTCTTCTTCCAACTGACTTTTTATCAAGGATTTATTTAACAAAATTTCCCTCAACCTGTAGCTTTTAAGTCATGACGGGTGTAAAACTACCTATATGGCCCTTGTGAAAGACCAGCAGATCTTAGTATCAGGGAAGTTGGACACTGACAGGGCAATACCATGAAAAAGAAGATGCCGTATTCTAGATCCCATTCAAGATCACTACTAGTATCTAGGGAGCTTCGAGGATTATGTATTTATCCATAGGAAACCCGAGCTGTCTATATTTATTTACGTTTTCCTATAAAAACCTACTATGAGCAATCTAGTTGAGTCTCATTCAATTCGAACAAGTAAATTCTTTTTTCAAGTGTGGAAAGTGCCTATCAAATCTAGATTTTGCTCTGAAATACAGACAAATGTACCGCAATACAGCAAGATCCACGAGGTATTTGAGCGTCGTAACACATGTTCGAAATAATTTCTTGTCTACATATTCGTCGCTCAGGTCATCCATTGAGTAGATATTATCACTCGATTACTCGTCATATAACTATCCGATTTGCTGCTAGGAAGGCTATTCAAAATACGTTACTAGTCCCACGTCTTTCAAAATGAGAAAACTACGCCTTGAAGTAATCCTAACGCATGGTAATAGCTCGATAATCACCATCACGTAATTATCCTTTTCTTAGCTTTCACTTTTTAAAAAATACTTTTTAATTTAGTCCTTTAAATTCATCTTGCAAAATATAGTATCAGAAGAATTTCAAATCTCTAGACGCTATTATAGCATGCATATAACATATTACTGTGCCTTCATTCTCGCCAATTCTAACATAAGTTTGTACCACATAGAAAATGTGTGACGAAAGTCGATATTTTGCAAAAATTATTGCGCAAGCAGTAGGCATTGTGCTTGAAAATTATGAAGTGAAGTCGTTACCGAGAATATCTGTATATAGAAAAAATCAGAAATATTCGAACACCCCAATTATAATTGATGATATATATAGAGGCATTTAACCTATCAACGAAAAAGCTCACATTTATTGAAAATAATAGGTATCGTTATTCAATATTTGATATTTAATATTGCGGCACACTTTGCACTTGCTTTTTAAATTGCAAATAATGATCTGATGAATGTTTCTCCGGAGTGAAATTAATAAAGGTTAGATCGAATATATTATGGGTTATCTTCATATTTAGCGCCTAAAGTTGATGAAAGTTATTTAATTAAGCTTGCAAAATTCATAAAAATTAAGTTTTAAATTTCTCATTGCTCTAAATTCTTTTTCTGAGCTTCATATCGCTTGCCTCTAAATCCCCAGACCCCCCAGTTTCCGCAAGTAATGTCCTGAGGGTCCATGTCATTGAGGTCCCATCGTAGACTTCGGAATCGATTTTCGCCAGGCTCAAGTAATATGTCAACTTCTCCATTGGATTTATTCTTAACCCAATCCACATCGCGCTTCATATCGAATAGAGTATAGCCTGTAGCGAGTATAGGGACCTTTGTTTCCAATAATAATGGTAATGTTTCTTCCCATTCGTGAGATCCAGCCGGATGACCAAGGCCAGGGTGAAAGAGCATAAAGCAATCAAAATACGGATCATATGGGTAAAAGTGGCCAACTTTGTGGAGATTATGGTAATACTCAACATATGTGCTTATTTTTAGCTGAGGGGAGATTCTATCTTCAACTATCGCACCAAATGGGTTGCTTGGAGTACGTTGCGGTAGGGGGAATTCGTCATCTCTGTTAGCCATGCTCTCAGGACCAATAAGAATTAGGTGAAAGTCTGATCGGGGAAACAGATAAACCAATTGCATCCACACGTCTCGAGGAAGAGATGATTCTGCACGTGCTCCAATGACAAATATTCTAACAGGAGGAGACTTTGGTCGAAGCCCTTTGATACCAGGGCCTGAACCTGACTTTGGTGGATGAAGATTATACCTCAGTGCTAAATCCATTAGTTTTGATATAAGAACATAATTGACACGTACCACTCAAGCTTTTTAAGCCTTCAACGGTCAATCTCCCTCCTTTTTTAATATCATATGGACTAAGCTCATGAAGAATACTACCAATTGTAATAGGATAAGTTAGAAGCTTTGTTGCTTGTCTGAGACTTCTTTCATTATCTATAGCTTGAAATTCTCTTGAGTATAGAAGAGTATCCCATGTGGTCATATTGATCATGGCTTCTTCGATCTGATATGTTGGGTACGAAAATTCCGGAAAAAAGCGCCCAGAATGCAAATCATGGTCATCCTCATTAATTTGTCTCAAAGTATCACAGATTTGTAAATGTTCTTCGAAATCGTCCATCCAATGTTCTTCTGAGCAGTATACAGGTATTCCACAGTCAGGGCACTCGAATTTCACATGAGCTGGCAGTAATGGGCCTTCAGCCGATTTTCTAGCCTCTGGATCGTCTGGACTTAGTGGTAACCGAGTCTGATTGTGGTCTGGATGTGGACAGTAGGCATTCTTTTTGATAAAAGCAGCGCGTTTTCGTATCGTGGGTAATGGAGAACTTGAGAATGGGTGAAATAAATTGTCTGGAGCAAGCAGTCGTTTCTCCCCATTCTCATCCCCAATAGATTCTCTTCTGAATTTAAGTTGATTTTCAAATTTTAAGTTCCGGTTAGTGATAGATGAGAAGGACCTTCTAGTAGTCAAATACGGGCGTGAGAAACATCTTTTTGCATATGTTCCCTGGATCTTTAAAGCTATTTTTCTGTTAATTAAACCCCAATTTTCAAATTCCTTAGGATAAATTTCGAGTCCACGGATACTTCTGATAAGATTATTACATCTTTGACAAGTAAATGAAGTCCTGCAAGACATATCTACTCACTCAATGAGGCCGGGGCATTATCTGAGCCTGGAAAGGTGTTGCAGTGATAATTTTGGGCGATTTGCACTATACTCAATATGGACTAGCTTACCTACCAATTTTTTTTTCTTTATATTAAACATAAAAACTTCTCTCAATCTGCACACCGATTAATTATGAATAAGAAAATAACAAGGCGGCTACGCCAACAGCTTTCAAAAGAAGATCTAGCTGCCATATATAAATATAAGGGGCTTCAACAAATTTAGTTCATAGTGATTTCCTGAATTAAATACAGGTTACTGTCCTGGGTTACCAAAATCTTTGAAAATGGCGACTACGTCGTCCATGTTTATGTACAGTTTGACAGTTCAGCCTCCCACTGCCATAACTCAAGCTATTCTTGGCCAATTTTCTGGAACAAAGGAACAGCAAATTGTGACAGTATCTGGATCTCGCCTTACACTTCATCGACCTGATCCATCGCAGGGAAAGATTATTACTACCCTTTCGCATGATGTTTTTGGAATAATTAGGGCAATTTCTGCGTTTAGATTAGCAGGGAGCAACAAGGGTAAGTCTGAGATCCATTCAATTAGACTTCATTTAGTGATTTGAGGTACCACTGGCAGCGCGACAAACATAATAAAAATCCGTCCGAGGAGCTTCTTGGAAAAGAAATTCAGCTTCTTGATGTACCAAAGCTAAAATTTTCTAATTAGATTATCTCATAATTATGTCTGACTCAGGTCGTATTGCGATTGTTGAGTATCTTCCGGCTCAAAACAAACTTAATCGTATTCATTTAGAAACATTTGGGAAATCCGGCGTGCGAAGAGTAGTACCTGGACAGTATCTCGCCGTTGACCCTAAGGGCAGAGCCTGTTTAATTTCATCTGTGGAGAAAAATAAACTAGTTTACGTCCTCAATAGAAACTCTCAAGCAGAGCTTACAATTTCTTCTCCACTAGAAGCCAACAAGCCACAAACCTTAGTCTTTGCATTGGTTGCTCTTGATGTTGGATATTCTAATCCAGTATTTGCAGCATTAGAAGTCGATTACGGTGAATCAGACCAAGATCCTACTGGTCAGGCTTATGAAGAAATTGAAAAATTGTTGGTTTATTATGAACTCGATCTCGGACTGAATCATGTGGTAAGAAAATGGTCTGATGCAGTCGACCGAACCGCTACAATGCTCTTTCAAGTTCCAGGTGGCACTGACGGGCCCAGTGGTGTCTTAGTATGTGGTGATGATAACATTACTTATCGTCACTCAAATCAAGAGGCTTATCGTGTGCCTATTCCACGGCGTCGCGGAGCCACAGAAGATCCTCAAAGAAAACGCAAAATTGTTGCGGGCGTCATGCATAAACTCAAAGGTGCTGCAGGTGCTTTCTTCTTTCTTTTACAGACAGAAGATGGTGATTTGTTCAAAGTAACGATTGAAATGGTTGAAGATGATAATGGTCAACCAACTGGGGAAATAAAACTTGTCAAAATTAAATACTTCGACACTGTCCCGGTTGCCTCCAGCTTGTGTATTCTTAAAAGTGGATTCCTTTTTGTTGCTAGTGAATTTGGGAATCACCTATTTTATCAATTCGAGAAACTAGGTGATGATGATGAGGAGCTTGAATTTACCAGTAACGACTATCCAACAGATCCCACAGCACCATATACTCCAATATATTTCCATCCAAGATCTGCTGAGAATCTAAGCTTGGTAGAAAGTATCAATTCAATGAGTCCACTGATGGACTGCAAGGTGGCTAACCTCACAGATGAGGATGCTCCTCAAATTTATACCATCTGTGGGACAGGTGCTCGAAGCTCATTTCGTATTCTCAAACATGGTCTTCAAGTTGGTGAAATTGTTGAGTCAGAATTACCAGGTGTACCTTCTGCAGTTTGGACAACGAAACTCACTCGGAATGATACATATGACGCATATATAATTCTCTCTTTCTCTAACGGTACATTAGTTCTTAGTATAGGAGAGACCGTGGAAGAGGTAACGGACACAGGCTTTTTGTCGAGTGCGTCTACTCTTGCTGTACAACAACTTGGGGAAGATGGATTAATCCAGGTACATCCAAAAGGAATCAGACATATCAGAGCGGATCGTCGAGTTCATGAATGGGCTGCTCCTCAACATCGCTCCATAGTAGCTGCAACATCAAACGAACAACAAATCGCAATAGCATTGAGTTCTGGTGAAATAGTTTACTTTGAAATGGACTCTGACGGCTCTCTTGCCGAATATGATGAAAGAAAAGAGATGAGTGGAACTGTGACATGTCTCAGTCTAGGGGAGGTTCCCAAAGGTCGAGTTAGAAGTCAACTCCTAGCTGTTGGTTGTGATGATCTAACTGTACGCATTCTGAGCCTTGACCCAGATTCCACCTTGGAGAACAAGTCTGTACAAGCTTTGACTGCAGCTCCTTCTGCTCTTTCCCTTATGGCCATGACGGATTCTTCATCGGGTGGCTCGACTTTATACCTTCATATTGGACTTTATTCTGGTGTCTATCTGAGAGTTGTTGTAGATGAAGTTACTGGAGAACTATCAGATAGTCGAACGAGGTTCTTAGGTCCAAAGCCTGTAAAGTTATTTCAAGTTTCAGTTCAAGGTCAAACATCAGTTCTCGCTTTGAGCTCGCGGCCATGGCTTGGGTATTCAGAACTAGCCACAAAAGGATTTATGCTTACACCTTTAAATTATCCTTGTTTAGAATGGGGTTGGAATTTTAGTAGCGAACAATGTACTGAAGGGATGGTTGGTATACAAGGACAAAGACTAAGGTATGTGATTATAATTTCCTCGAATTTCTGATTAGTTTAGCATGATGATACTCTTTTCGTTAAAATATCTTATGTCTATGCGACATTGAAGACAAAATTCTATTCAATTGTTCCTTCTGATGCATTCTTTGACAAAAAATTTGTTGAGCACACTAAAATCACCAATCCCATCTAACCTTCTACAGAATATTTTCAATCGAAAAACTTTCAAGTAATCTTCTTCAAGATTCTATTCCACTCACATATACACCCCGCCGATTTGTGAAACATCCTGTTTATCCTATTTTTTACACAATCGAAACCGATAATAACGTACTTTCGCCTGTCACCCGAAACAAGTTACTTGAAGATCCTGCCGTTGTCAATGGAGACGCAATTAGCCTTCCACCGGACGAATTCGGCTATCCACGTGGAAAAGGTCATTGGTCTTCCTGTATATCTGTAATTGATCCTGTTACTGAAAAGCGTGTTCTTAAGAAGGTTGAACTCGAAGAAAATGAAGCAGCCGTTAGTGTAGCTACCGTCTCGTTCTCTAGTCAAGATGACGAAGTATTTCTCATCGTTGGCACAGGCAAAGATATGACTGTTGTCCCAAGATCCTCAACGGGAGGACTCCTTCATGTCTATCGCTTTCATGAAAATGGTAAAGATATAGAGTTCATTCATAAGACTAAAATAGAGGAACCACCGCTCGCTCTCCTCGGATTTCAGGGCCGGTTGCTGGCTGGTGTTGGGAAGGATCTTCGAATTTATGACCTTGGTATGCGACAGCTTTTAAGAAAGGCACAAGCAGAAGTTGCCCCGAACTCAATTGTTGGACTACAAACACAGGGAAGCCGTATTGTAGTTAGTGATGTACAAGAGAGCGTAACAATGGTAGTATATAAATTTCAGGAAAATAAGTTAATTCCCTTTGTGGATGATACCATAGCACGTTTCACAACCTGCACCACTATGGTAGATTATGAGACTGTAGCGGGAGGTGACAAGTTTGGAAACCTTTGGCTCGTTCGATGTCCACCTAAAGCAAGTGAGGAGGCAGACGAGGAAGGCTCAGGTGCACATCTGGTCCATGAACGGTCTTATCTTCAAGGTGCTCCCCATCGTCTAAATCTACTCGCACATTTTTACTCGCAGGACATACCTATGAGTATTCAAAAAACTGAACTTATGGTGGGTGGTCGAGAGTGTATTTTATGGGCCGGACTACAAGGCACCCTAGGGATATTAATACCTTTCATAAGCCGAGAAGACGTGGATTTCTTCCAAACCTTGGAGCAACACCTCAGAACAGAAGATACTCCACTTGCTGGAAGGGATCATCTTATATATAGAAGTTATTATGTCCCTGTCAAAGGGGTAATTGATGGCGATCTTTGTGAAAGATATTTACTTCTTCCACCAGATAAAAAGCAACTTATCGCAGGAGAACTTGATAGATCTGTGAGGGAAATTGAAAGAAAGATATCGGTCAGTAGTCTCATTTAAATTGAAGTCAAATAAACTAACCTTTTCAGGATATTCGATCTAGGGAAGCATATTAATGACTTATTGGGCAACGTTTTGGGTCTAATTTACCCAAATTATGTGTTGAATTGCTAATTTCTGTGTATATTATCTATTGTATCTTCCATCTAGTATATGATTTTCTTATTGGTGGATTCAAAATTGAGCTATTTATTGTTGGAGATTGGCGCTAAAAACTAAAGCAGGTGTATACCAATGAAAAAAACTGTGAAGCCCTTGGTAGGGCTCCTAAAGAGAGAAAAAAGGGAATTTTCTAGACGCTTAGTGGCGTTAGATTCTACAGTAACTTGATTTTAATTAGTGCATTTTTCAACAATTAAATTACTAGTTGAGCCCGTTCAAATGGAACGGACAAATGTTGCAAAACAAATCAAATTTGAAGTACTTACTCAGTTACTATTACTAAATACCTTTTATTATTGCTCTATATCTAACTAAAATGGGAGAGACTTAGGCAGATGGTAATTTGATAATGCAGATATGAGACTAATCAATAAAAATACCCTGATTTGATTCTGTACTCATTTAGTAAAGAGATTCGAGCTTATAACATTGGATTCAATCATTATTATTTGAAAAATAATTTATACCATTTTCCTCCTAGAGATCGCCTTGGTTCAAAAACTCGGGTAAAAACCCTTCTATTCGAAATACAATTTACGAATTGGATTATGGCGTATGCTTTGACTTCAAGAAATTGAGCAATCTGATCCCAAAAATAAAGTATTGATGCCTTGGATCATATATTACATAAGAAGTCAGTTGTTAAATTAGTTTGCGTAATTCAAAACACAGGATCAACATTTGCACTTCTTAGGCATCAATCACTTTGATTTGCATCCGTAACAATTCATGCGTTTGAAAATTTGTCTCCTTTGTGTGACTCTTCTAGTCATTGCGTTAGTGTAAGGCTAAATAAGATAGACAGCATCACATCACATTGGCATGAGGTAAGGTACCATACCTACCTTCCTTAGGTTGTAGTGCATAGCATACATGGGAACTAACTTGGGAGAATAATACTTTAATTATAGATTCTCTGGAATTCACTCGTGGAGCAGAGCTAGAAGCATGATATGATCATACTGTCAGCGCTATTGAAGGTGGCTCTCTAACCAAATTATTTATCCGCGATACTTCCTTCTGGGATTTCTATACGTCAAATCCTAATGCCATACGGTAAGTCCGGCTCATTCTCTCTTTTCCGTATCCCCAGTGAATGAATGCATCGAAAAATTTTTCGTCTTGTGGTATTAAAAGACATAGACGCAGGCCTTTTTCCAGACTTCTTAAAAATAAAGCTGCATGCATTGATTAATTACATGGGACGATGCAGCATAAATAAACACTATATTAAAGCGGCGGTCAATGACCTTCGAGAAACTCACTTAAAATAAGATTATTTTTTTTAAATTTTTTTAAATTCCTATTGGATTCCAGTAGTTTTAATCAAGGGGTGGGAGGGGATTTCCCCAAAACTCAAAAATAAGCTTTCTTGAAAAAATCGCCCAAGAGGCCAAAGGTGTATGATTCCATCGATCTACAGAATTAATTTCGTTCCTTACTTTCTTCCCTCGTCACAATTCCTACTTCATTCCCGGTAATTCATAGTAAAGCCGAGCCGGTATCCGTATCTGCTTCACTGTTACTTGCAAAGTCCGATGTGAGATTACCTTGAACATAGATACCACCAACTAGAACTAAACATTTGGACAAGGTATATAAAATTGAGTTACTTTTTGATTACTAGCTCTAGAGAGATTATATTATGTATATAATTATATCGATTGAACTAGATAATATTCCTCACGCGTATTTCTTTGTCAATAATATAATTACAAGGTAAGCTCTTTTAATTCTTTTTCGATCTTCATTCTCGTTTCTAAGTTCTGGAGTTGGTAAAACATCTTTTTCCTAAAGGAAAAGTAGTCGCTGGTCTTTCCAGCTGTCAGGCCTCTCTTCTACGTTAAAAATAACACACTAGTTTGTTTTGTGAAAACGATTCCCACGATCACACTCCCAGTATTCTTTTTTTTTAAGAGATGACGAAATTTCCTGATTATCTGGAAGCTTACTGTGGATCGTAAAGGAGGCAGGTGGTTTAAAAATATTATCTAAATCTTGAGATCTTATATTGTCAAAACGTTTAAGTTTTGCTTCGCATAATCTATAATTCTCTATTAGCTAATAAAGCGTAATAAATCCCATCTAGATATGCGCTGCAAATGTTGTAGCAAAGAATATGGACCTGTGGCTTATTACACCATGAATTCTATCAATGATTTCATTTGCCTGGGAATTTCTGTTTGATGCTCTCTATCTAGAGCCAGCTACTGTTTCAGATGTCAATAACAGGCATTCTTGAGGAATTTCGTGTTTATCGACCCTTGTTTGTAGATCAGTCTTTGCTGACTTCGACAAAGGACTCAACGTCTTTTTTACAGTTCCGTAAAACACTGTAGGAGCTCTTTTTTAATTATTTGTTGTCACTTCACTTTCATGTAGAGTTGACTCGATAAGATTAACCGTATATTCGAGGAGTTGCTGAGCTCTATTTTGTATTAAAGTAAATTGTCTCTCACGGACTTCTTATAGTGCGATTTTCTGGGTAGTGGCCTCGTCACTAAGTAATTCTAGCCATACATTCGAGTATGGATTATCTATCTGATCATTTTCTATCTCAATTATGTCTTTTGTTAATAGTAGAGCTGCTTTTTCCGTGATTGCTCTGCATCATCGGTCAAAGCCCCTAGCACTCTTAAAGCGAAATTCATGATTTGAAAGGATCAAATGAATGTTAATTTTAAAAACTATTGAAGTCTTTCTACGTAGCAAAAAGAATTCTGGGCTTATAAATGTTTTACAATTTTGTTGATCTTATTTATGGCAGAATAAATGCTTGTTATATAAGTTTCAAATTTCAAATTGTGATAGCTGGGAAACTCCAGAATATTATCAGTTCAAGAGTGAAATGAGTAGTAGCTTTGTATAGATCGAATTATTTTGGAAGTAACTCTCCTTGCAACAAGCTTGTCTTGACAATGGACTTTATATAAGTATTTAGAGATATTGGGCATTTTGGATACTAGTAGAACAACTGGTTTCTGAAACATCTCGGATATGCGCTAAACAGGAAAAAAACATTTCAGTCCTTCCTTAGTGTTCCACTCCTTTTGGTTCGCTAGATAGGCTTATAGACATTCAAAATAGAAATAGTCAGCACTAAAAATTAGATCGACGAAGTAACATATGTAAAACAGAAGTAATGAGTAATGGGCGGGCGGGCTTGGTTTGAGGCTCAAGCAAATGAAATTGTATCATAGTCAGTGCCACCAACAAGTTGGAATGTGACTTTTAAGAGAGAGAGATCGCTAGGTAAGAAAAGAAAACAAATCAGCTTAACAACAACAGATAACAGATAACAGATAACAACAACAACAAAGCGTTTAAATATACGTCACTAATGACCCGTGCATCTGAGATACTGACTGATGATTGGCAGTTGCTAGATTCTAGCCAATGAGTAAGCTACCGCACGGGCTATTGACGTAATTATTTAGCGTGTCTGGGAGAACTTAGAAGTAAGCGCATAAACCGTGGATAAATAAATCATATTAGTTATGTGAAACATTCAATTTCCGATACAAAGTTGAGATATTGCGACAGCTGCTTTTTTGATTTTGGAATAATGAATGTATATATTTATATATTTATATCCTTAGAAATGCAGGCATAGACTAAATGTGATTGATATCTTATAAGATTTGTTTTTTGACGTACTTAATTGTAAAATATAATATCTCAGTTGGATATCCATGAAGTTAATATTACTAATTCATTGTATGTGTTTTGGCACATATAACACGACCTCTTGCTTGCTATGTGTTCCTTCACTGCTTGCTCTCAGCGCCTGACATCAGTGAGGCGAACGGATAAGGCGCGCGCTAAACCTAATTAGATCTACCATGTAGCTGTAGCTTCTAACCCAGTATACTTTCGAAGATGACTATGCCCAAATGATAACAGAGATGAAGCAAGCCGTCGTGCCTGCCAAAGAGAAATTCTCTATGAATGGCAATCGGAGATTAGATGAATTCAAAACAACTGATTCAACATATTTAGAAGAGACAAATCTAAAGAATAAATCACAGCAAAATTCGCCGACACAGTATTATGATTCGCAGACTCTTATGTCGATGAACAGAAAAGCTGGAACTGCGCGATCGTTAATAAAAACAACAGAACGTGTTCTTTATCAAAAATTTGATGTCGATGCCTTGCGAATCGCTGCACGCGACGGTGATACCGCAACAGCTTCCCGTGTACTAGATGTTAGACCCAGTTCAAGCGATGCACAAACACTCTATAATGCTGCAAAAGGTGGTCATGATGCTATCATTAACTTGCTTTTTGCGCTCGGTGATTTTGATCCTGATCCAGAACCTTTAGAGGACCTTCAACACGAATTCTCAACACCGATTCTTGCAGCTATTGGCAAAGATCATCACTTAGAAGTTATCAAATTATTCTTGGGAAACTCACGATTTAATCCTGCTCGTCGTATTCGAGGGGAAACATATTATGAAATTGCTAGACGTAGAGCTGGCCCTAAATGGAAAGAAGAATCTATGCTCTTAAAGGGTGCATTCGAGGCATACCAGAAATTAAGAGGTATTACATCATCAAAAGTCCATCTATCTGGAAATCGACGTGACAATCGATTATCAGATTCAGAGTATAAAAAAAACCTGCGATACGAGGATGACTCGAATTCTCGATCATTTAAATACACTCTGGGCCAAAATATGAAGGACAGAGAAATAAGATGGCCTCAACATCGTAAACGTCTCTCCCTTGGCCCTATTCAAGATGGATTGAGCTTAGCCAAACAGAGCCTGGGGAGAATAAAGAGTGAAGATGATTCCCCAGGTGCGTTATCAGAACCTGAACTTAGTCTTTCAGATCCATCGAAACAAAAATCACAAGGATCAAAGATTAATTCTGAAATTGCTATGTACCCAGATAATCGACTTACTTTTAAGCCTCGAAGAAAACTTTTATCGCGCAAGGCCTTGAAGGACGAGAGAGAATTAGAAAGAGCCTTAGAAAAACTGAGACGTGAACGATGTACTTCTACCAATTCTGTAGATATTTCTAAAGGAGAGCAAGAGCGACCTCCAACAAATTCGAAAAATGATTTAACAAAAGTGAACTCTTCTTCTAACGAAGAACGTACATCACATAAACATAATTATTTAAATCATAATGAGAAAGAGTCGACCTTTGATAAATACATCTCAGAAAAAGAAAAACATCGATCTAATGTAAAACCTGATACAAAGGATCGCTTAACTTCAAATGAAAGTTCAATAAAGAAACATAGTAATAATAATGATAGTCAATCTCGCCAGGAGAATAAAGAGAACTTTACTACAAATTATTCAAGAAGTGAGGGGAAACTATCGAAAAAGAGAAAGATTGAAGTTGATAAACATAATCCTTTTCAAGTAAATAATTCGAATACTTTTCAAGGAGAGATTATTAAAAATGCTCATAATCCTGATATGCATGTAAAGAAGTCTTTGATGATTAAGAGAAATAAATCGCCTCCAATTAAAAAGGAAAATAAAAGCAAGGAAAATATTAAAATTAATAACTCAGTAAGTGATTCATTCTGCACGCCATAATAAAGGTCTAATTGGCGAGATAAAGTCAGGTGATCGCAATTCCAAGATTCTAAACGTTGAAGCTTCAAACATTTCCTCAAAGCAAATGAAAAAAAATATTGATACACTGTGCGATCATACTATTAAGCCTGAATTACTACCGACGGTAGTGATTGAATTAAAGGATGTTAAAGAAAAAAAAAACTACGATATTGAGGATAAACGCCATGCTTTAGACTCAACAGGAAATGGATTTAAAGGAGATAGAGATAGAAATCAAAGTGAAGGTATAGAGCTTAAGAATCAAAAACATGTGCAAGATTTGGAACACCAGAAAAAAAATCTTGAAGAACAAAGACTACTGTACCAAGAACAAGAACGCCTAAAGCGTGAAGAACAAGACCGTAGAAGAGCAAATATGATAGAACAACAACACTTAGAACTCATCAGAATTGAGGAAGAGAATATTCAGAAGAGACAATCTAAGCTTCCCCTTTTGCTTAAGTGGTTCGATCAGACACTTCAACCAAAAACGGCAGATATAGCTAGGCTTTTTAGTTATATCGTAGGCTATAGATATGATAGTGTTAATACCGAAGCTATAGGAAAGCACGGCGCCGATGATCCATGGATGCTCAACACACATGCTGCGATTCTTTTAGGTGAAAAGGATTTACAACTATCACGATGTGAGTGCCATCTCTTTTGTCTCGCACTTTATGCCTAATGTTTTATCAGATACAGCTTGGGAACGTTTAGTTCTAACAACTCCTCAGAAAAGAGGGGTATGGAGTACTTTTAATGGAATTTTTTTATTACTGGACGGAAGCCTCTCTTGCTTAAGACAGCAACTTCCTATTGATACACAACCTATGCATGAAGTTATCGAGAAAAATAAAAAAAAATTCCTTGAGCTCGATCTATTTTTAGTTAAGGTACACGATTTTCAAAGGGCCTAAATTATCTTTTAAATACTTACACTAATAGGTAACCGAATTTATGTATATAGTACCAAATTTTCCTCATTTACGAGGTATTAAAATGGCAGTTATTTACCGAGAACTTCGCACTCCTATAGATGCAGATCAACTAGATGTATCTAGTTTGATACCGGGATGGCAACAGAATTTACAGTCTAGGGTGGACAAGGGATTTGCACCGTTGCCGAAATATTACATTGATGGAGTCATAATTGATCGTATAGAAGAAGCAAAGACTCGGATTTTGGAAAAACCACCGCCGTTAGATAGATTTCCCAGGCGAATGGGTCTCACTCGGGTTTATCCGGAAGATTCGGATTATGATGAAATCTGTAAAAACCAAAAATCAAGTAAGCTTAAAAACTCGATCATATCCTAACGAAGTCATCGCGCAAGTCAAACAACTACTCCACTTTTATCAAAGTTGCATTGAGAGTTTGACAAAAAAACATCTCTCCAACAAATGCAGCATTACCTCATCATACGAATGAGACGGCAATCCCTCACCATTAAAAAACTCCTCAATATTAGGCCATTTGAATACAAAGACTATATAATAGTTAGGGCTCGGTTGGGTTCTAAGTCAAATTGCTTGGCGTAGTATTCATTCATAATACTATACAGAGGGGATATTTTTTTTGGAGGAGATTAAAGTAATTCTACTTTCGGAAACCAATAGTCACTCTCGGGGTATAAAGGGAGAGAAATTCGGTGGATGCAGTACTAACATAGATCTGCTCAATATAAATACTAGTTGCTAAATGATTAGTTGACTTTTGTTTTGGGCAGGGCGGGATGGTGGGAAGACTAAGCTTACGTGGAAGTCATGATGAACGACTGACTACTATTGAGAACGAATTCAGAGAAAATCTGATAAAATCAATTCCCTTCTTACATAGATTTTGCAAATTTGTGCCGTGACCTGCCAGTAAAATTACTTACTTTCTTAATATTGTTTTACTAATCAAAATCCACTAAATTACACTTGACGCAGATGCCTTGATAACGAGTATTCAGCGCTATTTTACCTCTTCATCAATATTATTATCACTAAAATTACCATTTTTCTTTTTCTTTTTCTTTTTATTGAATTTTGATTACTTGAGACTTGGAAGCACTCCATTAAATAAAGGTAACAAAATAGTTACGAAATTACTGAAATTTCAGTGGCTAGCTAATAGCAAATTTAAGTTCTGAAGGAAAAAAAAGAGTTACTAATCTGCATTTTAAGTTAAACCTTGCTATGTCAATTTAATTCATCTTACTACGACTTTAACGTGTAATCACGCATTATTGTTAGGATTTTGAAAGTAGTTTGGGGGTTTTTTGTTTTTTAAATTGTGCTGTTTGAGTTGTTAACTACTTAATGGATGAAGACATGATCAATGAGACTTTCTGTAACTGTAGAGTTGCTGGGTAGGTAAATCTCAGCGTTTAATGGTATATTAAACTATTTTACATTTTTTAAAAAAAAAAAGTTGGCTAACCCCACGCCATTCTATTGATATTGAGATTACCGTGAGTTTATGATTGAGATTGAACAACATCCGAAGTAAAACTACACCAATTAACTGTGCAAGATCATAAGAGATATCAGAACATGGCAATTTTAAGCTAGTTTTGGAAAGCAAATGAATGGGCCGGCCAGTCAGACATCTCTTTTGGTATTGCTGAAATTTGTTATGCATTTAGTAATCAAAACTGTAACTTGATGTCATCAGGCTTTTTTTTTCGAAAAGTGATACGTGATATACGTATTCTATTCGATGCACCCCCCTTGCTAAAA
>MCFK01005396.1:0-10617 GCA_003610855.1 Erysiphe neolycopersici | reverse complement strand
CTCGTCTTCAATCGGGCCTGCTAGTGGAGGGGAGTCATCGTAGCAGAGGGGTTTGTCGAAGAGTTTTTCATGTTGTTCGGGGTAATCGAGATCGATCGATGCCAGACGGAAGTTTTCTTTGATGCCTGTCGCCTCAACTTTACGGAGGGCTTCAGTAGTATAGGAATATAAGTGGCTAGATTTAGAGCTAGAGCTGGACTTGCTAATCGTCGCTATGTGTTTGGTAATGCGATTTCCAGCATCGAGGGGGGGTCGGGGGGCAGTGCACGCCTTGTACCTGGCGGCGCCATGAACTCAATAGATACTGATGTGGATTGTTGTTATAGAGGATGGTTTTTGAAGTATAGATTATCGAATATATCCTATCAGTCGAATATCGTTAAAACGACATTCCCTACTGTTGGCAGGTGACGAGGCCACCTAACCACGTGATTTGACACAAAGAGATTCACTAAAATCCGGAGCCTAAAATAAAAATTCTAGAGTGTAACTGGCGTTGATTAGCTCATTATAAATGCTGATCGGCTCGAATCTATCTATCAGCAACCAACCAGGATACAGAAAGCACCGTCCAGGCATGTGATTTTTTCTCATGCTGAATATTACGCCTTGTTCAGGTATATGTAGAATTGCTATAATTGCGAACGCAAAAAATGGTTATGTTAGCCTTTGATCATGAGTGGTATTATAGAGGCAATATACATATATGATGATAAGTGTGTACTTTTTCTTTACTGGAAATACTGGAAAGAAGAAAATAACGAAAAAAGTATCATGGTTCTCACTAATTGATCTTCCAGTCGACCAATAGTCACACATGTTTATGCCTCGAGACCCCTCAGTGCTAACCAGTTACTACCCCTCTATAAGGCTTATACGCAACCTCGACCAAATCTGATATATCTTTCAAATATGAATCCTCCAACTCTTGTATTCAGCCTTACTCATTCGAATCTTCTTTTCCTTCTTACAACCTCAAGTGAAATTGAACCTTTATTAGTACTTGAATTTTTACATCGAGTCATTGATGTCCTTGAAGAATTCATTTGCTCGCCGTTGTTGGCGCATAAGATAGAGAGTAACTATGAAGTTGTAGCTCAGCTTCTCAATGAGATGTGTGATGCGGGTTCCATTAGTACCACTGAACCAAATGGCCTAAGAGATCTTGTAGAAGTCGAGGGATGGATAAGTAAACTACTAGGAAATATCAATATATCAGGAAAACCTGGGGTTGTTGGCTCCTCAAACACCAGAAATACTGGTATATCATTACCTCGGTCAATTCCCACGACTACACAGGCCTTGCCATGGCGTAGAGCAAATGTGCGGCACACCTCTAATGAACTTTATGTTGATATAATTGAGACACTCTCGGTAACCCTGGCACCTTCAGGTCGACCTCTCTCTGCATTTGCTAATGGGACCATTGCCCTGACATCAAAGATCTCAGGCGTCCCTGAAATAAGACTAAATCTGTCAGCTCTATCAGGCAAGCATAATTTAAATAACGTGATAGAATATCCTGTTTTCCATCCATGTGTACGTTTAGCAAGATGGAAAGAGAATCCAGGAGAAATTAGTTTTATTCCACCCGATGGGAAATTTATCCTGGCAGGATATGGTGTAGATCTTTTTCCGGTTGAGAATTTTCAAGTTGAGCGTTTGAATACTTCAACGCTCAAATTACCAGTAAATATAGAAGTCAAAACAGGGCTTGGCCCCATGGGATCTGAGTTTGAAATTAGGCTCCTGATTATCAAAGTTTCAGGCCGTTCATCAAAATCCAGTTTTTCCACACACAGTTCTACAACTGGTGGGCGTATTTCAGCTGGATTTGGTAAAAATTCGGCTACATCAAATTCTCCACTATTACAAGACTTGGTTGTAAATATTCCATTACCAAAATATGTGAGAAATCTCCCAGAAATAAGGGCAAGTCGAGGTGAGACAATATATACACCTGGAGGACAGAGTATACGATGGGAAATCTCAGCAGAAGAAGCGGCAGCAGGTGGTGCCACTTTACGCTGTACAGCTACCGGTCTCCCGTCTGAGGACGAGTGTAATTTTCGAGGTAATGACTTTGATCTAGATAACGGCTACAGTGGTTATCAAGAGGATGCATTTAAAAAGAGTGCAACAAAATTTAATGCAATAGCAGAATCATCTATTGAAGGACAACAACAATCTCGTGATACAAATAAAATATCTCAAAATAAAATCTTAATGCCCGATTCGGCTGTTGTTAGTTTTACCGTCAAAGGCTGGCTAGCATCAGGTATCAAAGTTGAGAGTCTGTTTGTTGACTCAGAGAAAAGTCGTGGGCTCGGTGACGGAGTTAAACCTTATATAGGTGTTAAATACTTAACCGTTAGTCGTGAAGGCATCGAAATTAGATGCTGAGGGTTTAAATTTTTCGGGAAAAAAAAAATTAAAGATAATAAATTAGGTTATGTTCGCGTTTCAAATTCACCTTAAAGCACAGGGTAGGCGTTGATAAATCTATTAAAATAACATTTCAACTTTTAAATTTTATGCTCAAATGAATGAAGCAGCTTATTATTCCGAATAATTAAAGTACAAAGAAGCTCTTAAATCAGGAAACAATGATAAGATTCAAATAATAAAGACATAAATATAATATAATATTTTCTACAATAGTAGCGTAGTCTTGAAAAAGTCCAATCATTCTGGCTGAACCTTATCGTGTTTAATAGTAATTCTATTTTTTTTTTCGCCTTTTTATTTTTTCAAAAAGCAGATTTCGAAGAATATTTTCAATATTATGATTGTGATTATATTGTTTGCTTTTGGAGATTTTGTCAAGCATAAGCCTAATTTGGATAACCGAAGCTTGATAAGGGCAAACTTTTGCTATATGTAAGTGTGCAAGGCCGCATTGATGACAATCTGTCTCATTTCGGGTAGAAGGTAGCGCTGGAATTCTTCCTGAGAATGGCTTGGTACTATACACGATAGGGGAGAGTTGATGGGCTAGATCTATCTTCTGGTTTAGGGGTAAATAAGTCATTTGAGTAGTCCCTTTGTGCTGCGGTCCATGATTGCTGATTACTGTGTTGGGCATATGTAGAGAATAATAAGGTTTAATAATTTGGGGCGACTGAAGAAACTGAGAACCGGATGAGTGCGAATTCGTTGTTTTCACATTCTTCGGGAAATTCTTGTTTAGAGGTTGTGACCATTGATCCTGCTTTCCTGTGTTTTTAAGAGGCACTCCTATTGAAAAAAAAAAAGATTATTAGTGGGTGTTTAGGCTAGAATTGAAAGACCAAAAACTGAAATTTAAACCCCAGGCACGGTTTTAAACGTAACTTAGAAAATGGGTAGGTTCTTGCCTAGCTTAAATCGAGATTTTTTATCATAAGCTTTGAAAGAAATTAATTTGATAAATATGAGTTTTTGAGAGTAATAAAATTTGCCACGGTTAAGTGTCAGATAAAAATAATCCTTTAATAAGAACTATTTAAATCATATTTGGGTGGATAGACCTGCTCACAGAGAAATGTAACTTTAGGTCATAAAGACAGTATAATCGCTTGATGCATTTAACTATGATTTATACACATTGTATTGAGGAGCTGTAATATATAAAGTAACAATTTTCTGTCTATGAATTTTGATTTGAATTCAAGATAATAGTGCCAATGGTTGACGCTGGAAAGGGGTCTTATCTTACCATTACTTGAATCCTTATTAAAAGCATTTGGTTTCATTCGATCAACTGCCAATTGTGATCGTCTCTTCTTGATAAGGCTTTTATTGCTCTCATCAGTTTCATAAGAGCCCGAATATTCATCTTCATTATCTAGTTCGACTGGCTCTGTCAGATTAAAATTTTCGGCACCACCATCGTACTCATCTGATTCCCCATTCTTAGGTGGTGATGAAAGTATGCCTTTGTCGAACTCAAGATTTACATAATTCTTTCTCTGTTACTATTAGAAAGGATAATTTTTTGTCAAAAAAAAGACTATACTAACCTGACGTAATCTTTTACCACGTCCAAGGACTTGAGTATTTTTTGCTGCTTCCAAAGCAGCATCAGCTTCACGCTGCTCTAAAATTTTATCCCAAGCTGTAAATTGAGGGACAATTTCTGGCGATTTAGTGCCATCATTATACTCAGTGATGGAATCTTTATCATTCGCCCAAATCCGTGCAAAAGAAAATTGCGTCCCCGAATTCTTTTCTTGGTCATTGTTTTCAGTCTCAATGAGAGATCGGTCTAATAGCTTGTCCACAGAGGCAGAATCATAGTGAATATCATCTTTACTATCATCATTAAAGAGAGCTTCAGCACCAAACCTTAGAATAGACTCTAAGTCATAGACAGTATCATTTTTCATATCCATATTTCCTATAAGAGCTTTATCTAATGCCAATTTTTTCCTACCTATTTGGATTATTTTCTCTTCCGCGCTTCCTTTTGTCATTAGCTGAATTACGAGTACCTTCTTTTCCTGGCCAATACGATGTGCTCGTGAAAGAGCTTGAATATCTTGATGAGGCTAAATATATATTAGTGCTATGATTAAAACTTATGGTCAGGGAACTACTACATTGAAGTCAGGATCCTGGATAATTGTTAGAGATATAAAGATCCAAGCTTATTTTGGGAAGCTCACCATAATAAGAACAGTGTCCGCAGTGGCAAGATTAATACCAACCCCACCAGCCCGTGTTGATAGCAAAAACGCGAACAAGGGAGAGTTTGGTGCATTAAATGCATCAATCCGCTTTTGTTTCTCCAATGAGTTCATACTACCATCTAGGCGTTGAAACAAAAGACCAAGGCCGGTTAAGAAATCTTCGATTAAATCAAGGTTCTGGAGAAACTGACTGAAAATCAGAATTCTGTGACCTCGCTCGTGTAATTTTGGTAACATTAACTCAAGTAGCTGAAATTTCGAAGAAGCATCGACAAGATTTCGATAAAGAGTCTGATCACAAAAAGAGCGATCTTCAATAGCTGAGCTGTACAAGAACGGGTGGCAGAGGCATTTTCGAAGCTGCATTAGTATATTGTTCAAATTTCCCCGTTCGGATGGTCTTAGGGTAGTCTTATTTTGGCCGAAAACTGATTTGATCAATTCAGGGTTCTTAGCTAAAATAGACTTATAAAGCTTCTTCTGGACGATACTCATAGTTACTGGGACAATCATCTGGGCCATAGGTGGCAAGAAGTTTAAAACCTGAAGCTTTGTACGTCTAACAGAAATTTAGAAAAAATATTTTTATGGTAAAATATCTGACATACCTTAAAAAGAATGGACGAATGAGATCATGCAATTGGGGTAAATTTTTATTCGTTAACTCCTCATACTCTTCGTCAAGCTTAGCAGCATTAATACTGGTATCGAGAAATTGTAGTAAGTTAAACAGTTCTCGTTTGTTATTTTGAAGTGGTGTCCCTATATGTAGTTAGCCCTACACTTTTCAATCTGAAAATGGTTACCGACCTGTCAATAAAACTTGGAATGGTATTTTTAACGCCATTAAGGCGCCATGTAAAAGATTTCGATCATTCTTGAGACGTTGGCCCTCATCCACAATAAGTCCAGCCCATTTGATACGAGCAAAATATCTTTTACTGTGATCACCAACAGGTCCTTCAAACGAAGTAACAACTACATGAGCTCTTAAGTCGGAGCAGTTTTCGGGATACATTTCATAATTATATGCCAATTCCAAAGCCCTCTTAGTCCCGTAGTACGAAACAACACGCAATTTTGGAGCCCATTTTTTAATTTCTCGACGCCAATTAGGGCATGTTGAGTTTGGAGTTACGACAAGAAACGGCCAACATTTTGGGTTGTTTTTTACTATTGCTACGATGAAGGCAATAATTTGTATTGTCTTGCCTAAGCCCATCTCGTCTGCTAGTATAACATTTTTTTTTTGATGAAAGTTATAAAGTAGCCAATTAAGGCCCTCCATTTGATATTCCATCATTTTCCCGCCAGTAAGTTGGGAGGGTTGTTTTTTCATCTCAACACTTTTGGCAAAATTCAATCTTCGGAAAACTCCCAGACGATGCTCCATAGCTGAAGCGGGAGATTGTCTGAAGTATTTCCCATCAACGTATTCATTGTATGCAGTAACAAAGCTTTGATATCTTTCCATATTTTCAGTTGTCGGGGGCTTCATCCACACTGCTTCATCATAAGGGAGGCCTCGTAATTTTACGAAAACCTCTGTTACATCATTAATAGCAAGTTTGTCTAACTTCTCAGATTTGGAAATAAAGCTTTTTTCGTAGCGAGTATCCAGAACTATTTCTATTTGGAGGAATTCTTCGGGAACTGCTTCTTCAAAACTCCATTTCGGAAATAAATTAATGCCTTCATCTCTGCGAAGAAAAGCCTTACGACTAATATTTTGGGTAACGCCCCAAACCCAATTTCCTGGCATCCATGTGCAATTAAAATATGACTTATCTGACCATTTGATTAAATATTCTTTTTCATCTTCGCATATCTTATCAGCCGTCATGTCATTTTCGTATTGATCATGATTGAGGGGTCTCCAGCAGACTAATTTATCAACCGTAGCTGGAGCATCTAGGCAGTCTTCACAGCGCCACTTTAATGAATATTCATTTAATCTGAATTGACGCAATTTTTCATCATCATCATTATCAATAACAACAGGAGATTCAGATTGTTTTTTCAGGGGCGGTAGGTGTTCAAAGTGAGATGCTCTTTTACAGCCGCAACATCTGAACAAAATGTTTTTTTCATTATTGACAAGCTCACAAGGCGTCTTCGTTATAGGGTCAATCCCTTCATTTTGAAGGCGAAGTTTTTCTTCTTGTCGAGCATTCATCTTGGTGGAGAATGGCCGACAAGATGGGCCTATTTCTCGACAAACTATGCACACATCTAGTCGAGGTGCATTCTTATCTTTAGTAATCGCAGAGCCAATACAGCGACGACATTGTAAAACGAAATTTTCAGGTCCAATTTTGGTTACTAAATGTTCTCTTCTACTTCGACTACCAAGACAATTTTTATGGATTGAAGTAGAGCAGCCTTGACAATATACAAATGGACTTAAGCCCTTCTTGAGACTTCTCTCATTTTCATTGCAAACGTCACAAATTTTCCTGTGAAACTTTCGAAATAGACTATCTTTTTCGATTGGTGGAAAGAACTCTTTAGTATTCGCGACAATATGTCTAGAATCTGAAGAGTCCTCCTCCGCATAAATCTCTTCGTTTTCATTGCACTCTTTCATATTTTTATTGGATCTCTTACGAATTGATCGACGAGATGGTTTCTCGGATAGTGAAGAACTCTCAAAACTATCAGAACCATTGGAAAAATCAGAGTTGTCAGAATCCTTAATCTCAAAACTCCTCGACGCATTCCTCTTATTAATCTCATTTTGGGCATCCCGCTTCGAGAAAATCCCACGGTGTTTTTTTTGCCTTAATTTGATGAAAGATCCTTTTTGCTCCTGTTTCTGATCCAGACGTCCTAGCTCATCAGATTCGGAATCAGATCTCTTTAGTGTTGAGGACTTTTTTTTTTGGATCAAAGTAGCAGATTCTGCCCTTTTTTTGCAAGAGATAAGTGATGGGGAATGAAAATCTTTGGTACTAGAAAAGAACTTAATTTTTTTACGTTGTTGGATATCTTCACCAGAGTCGATTTTCTCATACTTCCTCTTAATGGAAGACAAGTAGCTATCTATTCTATTGCTTGTACGCTTGGATTGATTACTTCTAAGACTATATGGAGAGCAGTGGCTTTTTATTTGCTGCTGGTTCTTAGTCACAGCGCTTGAAGTTTTGTCTGACTCCTCCTCTGATTCCAAGTCAATAACAGAACTATTCAGAAATCCGTCAAGTCTAGTACTTCGTCGAGGTCGCTTTCCTGGTGAAGAAATTGGAGTAGACTTAGGAGATGATATATTTTGATTTTCCTTCTCTAAAAAGCTTTTTTGATCATTAAAAAAGTTCAGTTTTTTTTGACCGTTTTTGAGGCTCAAAAGCTTATGCAAGGAGACCTAACCTAGAAATTAATATAGTCTTATCTCTCAGATTTCCAAAATATCCGAAGTAAATTATTTAACACGCTTATCATTCTGAAATAAAGTTGTGATATCCGTCACACTTAGACAAAGGAATGATTAAATTGATTTTTTTCATTATGTCATTAATTCGAAGATCCATGCGATGATAACCAGGGCTACCTAAAGGATCACAAAGGCAGTATATGGTCGAGAGGAATATCTCTCAATTGTCATGGTTTTTGAAAAATAAACGTCTCTCGTTAAACCAGCCAATCTGGCGGATTCGATTTTTGTTGTGAATGTTTGCAAGCAAAGATATCAAAAACAGTGAAGAACAAAGTAAAGTTTTCTTACCTCATCTTCAATACCATCTTCATACTCAATCTTATACATCGTTTCTCTATGTCGGCCATAGAGAATTCCAAGGACGGTATTCACCGTTGTGTTGGTACCGATCGGTACATACTCCCATTTTCGCACTGGTGTTGGAACTATCACAGCTATGTTAGCCCTAGGCTTTGGAGTTCCTGTTGTGCCACAGTCTGAGGATATCGTTCTATCATTTTTGTCAACAGATTTTGAGATCCAGGATACACGGCGGTCTGAAGAGATTGTCCTATCTTTTGTTTTTACAGGAGTGACAGTATTTGAAGTGTGCCTTTTCGAAGAATGGCTGTTTTTCATTGCTAGTCCTCGCGAAGTTTGCTCGCTAGGAATTTATTTTCCTATTCAACTTCTGGCCTGCTATAAAATCTCAGCAAGTATTTCTAGATTCAGGAAACTCATACAGATTCATGCTTCATTTGAGTAGGTTTGCGCTTGAGTTAACTTAAATCATATTACTAGTAAATCTCTTTAAATTCGTCAGTTTGATTTCTAGTACTGCGATAGTCGTTACGTTTAACGCGTAATGCGATTTCCAAATTCAATACGTACATGGCCGGGGGGGTTTGTTTACATTTCAAATTTTATCCTAAAAACGGGTAAAAATAATCAACTGTTGTTAAAAAAACCTTTATAACATTGGTGAATTACAGTGCTTATTACATCCATCAAAGAAGCTAGGTTTTCTTTAAGATGCTATACCGAGATTTCTTTTCCAGATATCTTCTCTAAATGTCATACACGGCATGTTCCTGATTATTTGTAATTAATGTTTGTTTTTTTGTCTTTTATCTCCACATTCTGTCCTATCGACATGTACAGGGATATACCCTGTGATTTAAGACTGTCTGATTGCTTTGAGCGAGACAAATGGAGGAAGTACCGTTTTCCCACTACCAAACTGAGTTCGAAAACATCTATCCTTTATAAAATATAGATGCCCAGATTACTAGAAGTCAAAGTGATTTTTTTTAATTCTAGAAAAAATAAACAAATAATAAATATGCACCTTTTGAAACTTGTAAGGATATAATATATTGAAGCCTCACATGCCAAGGGAATTTTCCTCAAAGTGTTATTAGGACGAATCTCGTTGAAGAATTTTTTTCTTTAAACCAGTTGACCAGTTTAGTAGCACAATTGGAGGTATTCATGAAGTATTTTTCTTTGTCTCTGATGTTTCTCCGAGGGGGCGGAGGGAGGTATTTGGCTCGGTTTATTAGTCGGTTTAACGCATTGAAGTAACTAGTATTTTTGTGTCCCTAAAAGTACATTGCAGCAGCGCACAATCCATGGAGCAACTCCAAGGGCAGATTGAAGGCCAAGTAAGAATTAAGATTCCAGGGTCCCAGGATCCCAGGGCTTATTAGAAACAATTAGTGTTGTGTAAATATGACAGACGCAATCCGCAAATCCAGGAATGACCGACCACCTTTGGAACCAATCGACCAGTCAGCTTTTTGGAGAGAATAAGAACCTCACAAGTTAAGTTTGGGGAGACAAACGAATTTCAGTATCTGGGTCATCTTAATTCAACCCTAATGTTATCTTATCTCAATTGGAAATAGTACTATGACCTACCGTGATATACGGCATCTTGTTGTGCAAAGAGACTAACCAATAATAGATAGGAAGTAGATCATTATGACCGTGATAAGGTTGAAGTTAAGATGGGAATTCTAAAATTAAAGAAGCGAACTTCAAGATTCGGCGGATGTGGAAAGGAAGACTTATAATCAGAAAATACAGGTTTAAAGAATAGATATTTGAGTATGATATTTTTCAGTTTAAACTACTTGTGACTTGGGATTCGTTTCCCGTGTCCTGGGCTCATGGGTTAGTTCCAATCTGATTATTTGGTGATAAGCAATAGGTTAGCTAATACAGTCTACCTTGTCTATACTTAAACTATCTAAATGTAAAACCATTCTATATGCAAAAAAAATTTCACCAAGGCTTTGCATATAGACATGGTTGTTATGATTATGAGCTGGTTGAGGGCATGACTTCTACCTTTGATATGATTTGAAGGTGAAAGATAATGAGTTATAATTGCAATTGAGCTTGATATGAATATATGTATTTTAATTTGATTCTCTTTTTTTCAATTACTTAATCTATGTACATGATAGTACTGCTATATATACTTCTTCTGTATTGTCCTGAAGTAGTGTATTATTTATTTATTTATTTTAT
>MCFK01005393.1:0-13551 GCA_003610855.1 Erysiphe neolycopersici | reverse complement strand
TTTCGATGCGTTAAGGGAGGTTACTTAATAGTTTAGATCACATGACATGGCGTTTTTCCTTTTGCTTATGTAATGATATTATTATTTATGTAGATAGTTCTCGAATAGAGATAGATAGAACGACAACAAAATATATATTCGATAACCATACCGGTAATTTGGACCGACAATAACACCCACCGGAAGTTCTTGAATCAAGGTGTTAAACTACATGCCTACTTTTTGAAAAGCTTACTGATATATATTGGCCCAATTCAATAATCTGGAGATAGAACAAAATTAAAAATATTACTGGAGATCAAAATGGTGAAAGAAAGGTCTTCTTTTTCTCTTTTTTTTGGAGCTGGCAGGTTGATGCTGCCTTCAAATACAATACTTTTGTTTTTATGGACTCAACTCACAAGACTTGTCTCTCTTGATGATTGCGATGCCAAAGCTCTTCTGTACACTATACTTGTAAAGCATGATTTATCTGGCCTTGGAATATCAGTGGCATATGTAATCACAAATTCCGAGTTTCAGAGGATTCTAGCAAATGGCTATCATGGCTTAAAGAGAAATTTATACTTCCAGTTGATCCAAAAATTATGATTGACTGATCTGAGACAAAAATGACAGTAGTTGAGGCTGTGTCTATGCATCCTAGTACTCACTTATGTCATTGACATATGCTAAAGGTAATGCAAATCCAATCTGGCAACAAAATATCCGTGCCTGTTTTTGAGAGGCATCCCAAATAGTCAGAAAAGAAAAGAGAGAAATATTTAGATTTAAAAAATCTGCTATGCAAGACTTTTCAAGCTTGATAAGTTCCTGGGGTGAAGTAGAATCTGGGAAAACTTGGAGGGATTATCAATTTAAGTACTTCGAACATAAAAAATAGTTGAGCTACCTTGAATCGATGTGGATGAAGCATTCCTAAAATCGGTGGAGTGGAAATCGTGTCGTAGGCTTTCATTTTCATTTGGTTAAACTTTAATAATAAATGACTCATACATCAGGGTATGTTAAATATCAACACTAATCATTATGTCAAATCCTAGCATAACAGTCTCAAGAAAAAAAAAAATATAGTCTTAGATGATTTAATAAAGCAGAAAACTGATTGATTAGTTCATACGCTTTTTTACGGGAGATTTTTCCGAGCTTCAAGTCAAAGGTGGATAAGATTATTCTAGGACCAGACCAAAGACAAATAAACAGCTCCGCGAGGCAGCACAATACAGGAAATCTATATCTTTAAAATTCTGAGCTTGTGGAGGCTGCAATTTTTCAAAAGCGGCACTCATGAAGCTGAAAGCGACTATTTGGTCTTCTATGTCAAAAACTTTCACCTGTGAGGACTTGAAATATGCCGTTTTCCTTAAACGGTGCAGGTTTTAAATGCCCGTTGCTTTTAGAACTTGCACTGGGTTATTGTGTGGCCCAAAACTTCATTATTTGGGAAGTGATAAGCATCAGTGCACTCTATTTGTGGAAAGGAAATCATCGTTTGATGTCTTGTAATATAGCCAGCTAGTATTATTAAATTTTTGGGAGCCTAGAGCTTATTATAGCTACACCTCTTATGAATGTTCATTCATACGAAGTAACTTCAAGAGGCATCGGATTCCTAAGGTTTAAAAGGACTAAGCGTTTAACTCAATAGCCACGAACTTCGGCTAGATAAAGCTGCTGCTTTTCATGGTCAGAAGAAATCGCCTCGAGAAAGAGACTCCGGAACAGAATCCGAAAGATAATTTCTTAATTCTTATCATTATTTCAAGAAGAAGAAGAAGAATACAAACAGCTGCTTCAGATGACAATGCTCTGGAATCTGTGACCAAGTATTCCGCTTAATGATTACTGAGGAAAAAAAAGCCCCCACTAATGATAGCTAGAACTGCTGCCCTCTGAATACCCTATTCAAACAAGGATTTTGAGACCACTAAAAATAAATTCCAATGTCTTTCATTTTTTCATAGTTATAAACTCAATCGGAATAATAAGTATAGAAATTAGTGAAAAGAATAATGTTTAGCAAAAGCGCGACATCGTACAATTGTCGTAATTTGATAATTTTCGCCATTTATAAGGTTCATATCAGATGGTCAAAATATACATTCCCTTAGTTAATTAGAAAAGTCACTACGTCATACCCTTTTTTGGCTTTTTAGCGACATTATTCATTGAATGATAGTGTTGAATTTAACTAGAGCACATTACCATCACCATCATCATCCTCTGTATCACGCTGTCAGTTTCGGTCAGAATTCAATCGTTGGAACAGCTTTTTACAATTCTTCTTAGTAACGCTCCAAAAGCTAGGCAACTGCGTCAATAACCAAATGTAAGATATTTTCTTAGGAACAAAAGGAATAAGAATTTAGTGAAAAAAAAGGAAGAATTTGGATGGAAACTCAATGAATACCAAGCTCGACAGATCAGATAGGGGTGCCAGAATTATATGATTTATCTAACAAATACATCTCCATTTATCAAGCATCAATATAAAATATTGTCAATCAACTTAGCATGCTAGCTAAGGATCTGTAAATTGATGGGGGTTTTTTTTGGAGAAATGATGTATCAATTTGGCATTCAAAAATCCTTTCAAAGCGATGGGTTTCTCAGCCATTCTTGATAGTTGCCGTTACCGTGGCAATCAAAATCCTAAAATTTACGAACCTGATTGATTGCATACATGCAATTTAGCAGTACAATTCCCGACGTCTAACTAGAACTTAGAACTCTAGAAACTAGCCACGTCTGTTCGTGGTACAGCCATCATCTTCTATTCAACCGCAAATCTGCGAGCGAAATTGATTAGAAATTGCTGGAATGCTTTAATCAACCAATTAATCGGCATGATAGGACTTTTAGCAATCAAATATTACATCTATCAGTTTTAACATGTGTTAGTGTCGATTTCATTTGGTTGTCGTGGCCCAGCGATCGAAGTACTGCGGAGTAAAAAACAACGAAACTATTTCAGCGGTTAAATGTAGATTGAAACTGATTAATTGGAGCGAAATCAATGTAGCGACGGGATGATAGTTTAATTTCCTTTGTAAACAAACTCTAGAGAATGGAATGGGAGTGAAGGTTTGTCAATTTTCAGTTAAGAATACTGACTGGGTCACGGTTCGGCACAGTAAGTAATATTATCTACTCCCATAGGTAGTGAATATATATAAAGATATAAGATATATTATCGTGAATTGTTATTATATTTAGATGGCACAAAGAACCGACTTTAGATTAGAACATTTTTCTAGTATAATAAAAAAACACCACAATACGTCGTCAATGAGCTCACTCTCTACACGGAAAACATCGGGTAATTTAAATTGGGAATAGGCGCCATAAAAAGAGCTGAATAGCAAAATCTTTCTAAGCAATAAAGATGAATTTGTACTATGGGGCAGTGGGGGTAGGGAGAATGGAGATACAGCACGGGAGAATTCATATCTTATTAATTTGTTGGAATAGCTTCAATTTTCAATCAGATAGTTTGGTGGCGCGGAGAGTTATACATATCTATGCCTAAACGTAATGTATTTATTATATATGAAAATAATATCGTAATTCTACCCAGAAAAAAAGAGGCCATGATTTGTGTCTCTTTGCATGAAAATGGAGCGTTGGTATGCGCTGCACCTTGCTCCGGAACAGATATCTTTTTAGCATTGATTTCAAAGCATTGCAAGCAGTAGAAAAGGGGGAATAAACTTTCTACAATTTTATGCCGAATTATGCGACGATGACAACGACTATTTTGCACTACGGAGAGATAATTTAACGTGTGGCCCAAGTTACTACAGCCGATTCAACGGATCTATCTAGTTGGTTAGTTTTATTGTGACTGTTGGTTGCATATCGGGATAGCTAAAAACTGTTAAATAACTTTAACAGCTAAAATAACAACAACAAAACAAAAGTTGACTAAATAAATCCTGTAGGTTTCCGGATGTTTCCTCGGGAAAAAAATTATACTCGCGTCGGATTAAGTGGTTCGGAAATCGGAGTGAGTAGTAGACACTAGTACTAGACGGGAATAGGTCGAAGAAGTATTCGAATGCTTATTGGCCTATATTTTCTTTCAAGCCAATCATAGCTCTGAATAGTTTTGGTAGATTTCCCGTCACAACGCGTAACAACATAACGGCCTACCAAATTACTACTACGTACGGCCTGAAAGATGATTAAAAAACCCCGACGTGTACTAATGCTCAGACGAAGCTAAACTGGTGCTAGTGAGCGTTCTAGCTTTGCTATGTCTGCAACTAGTAGCTAGAATATTCTAGGATAGGTCTAGACTAGACTAAGCGCGCATTATTAGCGTACGCTTATAATCCAGGGAGTATATATAGCAATGGCAAATTTAATAACACAAAACATAAGCAAAGCAATGATTGGCCTAAAGCCCCCCCCCCACTCTAGAGCCAACAAGTGCCTACTTTTCTGCTGCTCATTTGCCATTAATCGTTCGGTCGTTAAGCGCACAAACAAAAAAATAAAAAAATACGCAGGCAAGCAAAGCAAGGGAGGGGTGTGAGTCCACTATTCGCCTAACCCACATAGTTTTTCTTAAGCATTCACTTGAAACAACAGAGAAAATACATTCCATGATGCGCAAGAAGAATGAGCAATGAGTAAATTCGCCTCGATCAATTACCTCTTTATCAGACAGAGAAAATTGGGAATCAATGCAGTATACTAAGTCAGTGAAGAGTTTAGTCGATATTGGCAATATTGTTGCCTAGGACACCGAAGGAATATATTGCATGTCGAAGCTTGGCATGATTAGACAAACACAACTCCAATCAATGTGACTAACTTCCTATCGTTGCAAATGAAAGAGGACTACCAGACTTCCTTGAAAGCGCAAATCGAAGTGGTATAGCTGCAAAATTACAAAGATTAGACGTATAAGAAGCGCGTAGCTATATAATATTAAAAATGTGACCCTGCGTCAAAGCTTTCAGTGTTTGTAGCTGAACAACATCAACGTGATGATTTTAAAAATAGAAAGAAATGGCTCTCAGAATTAACATCTTTCTGCTCACAGAACTTTGGAATTTTTACTGCCATAGCGTGATGACTCGGTGGCGCAGGGGTGTGTTGTGAGTATGTCATTTCAAGTACAAGTTGCAAATTGGTGCCTTTGCCTGCCAATCCGATAGTTTGAATGAAGTTTAAGCCAGCTTCGTACTCAAAATAAAGACGGCTCAACTAATTGTTTATTAATTATCTAGCTACTCCATTCTACCCTCACCACGTAATTCCTTTTTTTTTTTCAAAATCAATATACAGCTCAAGAAAATTGATTAAAGCCACACCCTTCTTCTGTTTAATCTAGCCTCGGCAAAGTCGGGTTATTTCTGGGTTCGGGTAGTTTTCTGTGTCTGTCTACCCCCGACCCCCCCTTTCTCCCTGTAAAGAGAGTTGTTCTCTTGGCCCCTTTGTAGGGCGCCAATCTAACGATCCTACAAATAGCTGCTAGCTACACGCTGCACGAGAGATATATATAAATCTGTTTCCCTAAATTAATTGGGATTTGGTGCGACAAATTAGAGATAATCAGAGCATGGCAAGCTCTCCACCTGGATCGCCTTCTCACTGGCCTCTACGGCCGGCAAGCGCGTTAGTAAGACCTCCAGGAAATACCAACCGATTGAGCACCATGTATCGAGTTGGCGGATCGAATAAAATGATAGAAGAGAATACAAAGTGTTCTGTTAAAGTTGGTCAGTTTATCTTCTGTTGTCCGCTTCATGGTAGATATTAGTTTAGATTTCTGATTCTGCTCCTCAGTTGTACGTGTTCGGCCTCCGCTTCAACCTATAGATCCAGGATACGATCTCATTCCACAAAGGTTCCAAAGATCTATGGTTCAAGTCACATCACCCACAAACCTAGTGATTGACTGCCCCCAAGGTCGTCGTTTATTCACATTTGATCGAGTTTTCGATGAAAACATCAATCAAGCGGGGATATGGGAATATTTAGAAGAAAGCATAAATGTTTTCGTTCAAGGCTACAATGTTTCCATGTTAGCATATGGTCAATCCGGTGCGGGAAAATCATATACCATGGGAACCTCGGGATTAGCAGAGCAATGTAATACAGAGGCAATGGGTAAGAATTCACGCTTTGTGTGTCTCTTTAAACATTTAGATCTTCCATTCTAATTTACATCTGCTTGAATGAAAAGTTTTCAAAGAATGTTGTTGACTCGAACCCTATATAGGTGTCATACCTCGCGCTGCTGCCGCACTCTTTGAGAAGTTAGAGGGTACGAAACCTAATATTCGACATTCCATGCCAAGCCTTAGAACACCCGCGAAGTATTCATCACCTTCTGCTACATGCTCGAGCCCCAGGAATCCTACAAAATATTGGACTCTTAAAGCGAGCTATGTCGAAATCTATAATGAACAATTACGTGACTTATTAGTTCCAGAAACTACTCCTTCATATGAGAGACAAAATGTGATTATACGGGAAGATGTTAAAGGGCAAATTATATTAAGTGGCCTACATCAAATTGAGATTAATTCGGTCGAGGATATGATGTCTGCATTAAACTATGGATCCATGATACGACAGACCGATTCAACAGCTATTAATGCCAAGTCATCTCGCTCTCATGCAGTTTTCAGTTTAAATTTAGTTCAGCATAAGAATGGATGCCCTGATTCTTTTGCCAAAGATAAATATTTCTCGGCACCTTTGGAAAGCGATACGATAACCGTCGATAGTAAATTCCATTTTGTGGATCTAGCCGGAAGTGAAAGATTAAAAAATACAGGTGCCCAAGGAGAGCGCGCGAAAGAGGGCATATCAATTAATGCCGGTCTAGCGAGTTTAGGAAAAGTGATTTCGCAGCTTTCGTGCCGCCAAGCCGGGTCTCATGTTTCATATCGCGACTCCAAGCTTACTAGGCTTTTACAAGATTCTCTCGGTGGTAATGCTATCACTTACATGATTGCGTGTATTACACCAGTAGAATTTCACATGAGTGAAACTTTGAATACCCTTCAATATGCCCAACGAGCTCGAGCTATTCAAAGTAAGCCGAGAATTCAACATGTTTCTGAAGATACCGACAAACAAGCTGTTATTAAAAGATTGAAAGCTGAGGTCGCATTTCTTCGAGATAAAATTCGAAATACCGAACGCGGAGGAGATCGTCACTGCAACTCTGGAAATACTGATGATCTTGAGCGGACAAATGATCGCGAACAAGTGCTAGAAAATCAACTTTTTGATATACAAGAGAAATATACTGCTATGAGCCAAAGGCATGCAAAATTTATTTCTGACATTGCTAAAGCTAGGGAGAATGAACTTGCAATCTGCGATACACTTGAGAACGCATCAGGTGAACGTGCTACTGAACGTTTAGAACGATCCAATTATTTCTCTGATGCGATCGCACAAGCTTTATCTGATTATCAAAATGTAATACAAAATCTCGAGAAATCACTTTCTGAAACGCGAAGCTCTCTAGCCACAATTGAAAACAAATTTCTCGAAAAAGAAACAAAGTACTCCGCTATCGAGACCCTCAATCAACAGCTTCAGGCTCGTCTACAAAAATTGGTTGAAAGAGAAACTAGCACTGAGAATTATCTTCATGATCTGGAGGCAAAGCTTGACAGTCATACATCAGGCGAAGAAAAAAACTCTGCTATAGTTGTAGAGCTTCGCAAGGAAATCGCTAGAGTACGCGAAAATGAAGCGTCATGTGAGGATTATATCTCTACCCTGGAAGAGAGACTTGCAGAAGCCGATCAAGATGTAGATCTCATGCAACGTGAAATCGACCGATTAGAATATGTTGTAGAACGCCAACGAAGCCTTGGAAAGTTAGATTGCCTTCTTTACGAACTTGACCATATTCAAAAAGATAATACACATGGTGATGAGACTTACGTTACAAATGGGGACTTAAAAAATTTGAACGGCCATACCCGGAATCAGAGTCGTGCCCATAAGAGGAATTCGCAAAATGTTATATCCGAAAACGATGAAGATGATGAATTTGCTGTATCTAATTCTGCTATTCGTGCAGAAATTGACGGCCCTGTTGATCATGGCGAATCAATTGAAATTGAAGGCACATATAACTCTTCCATGCCATCGATCAAAGATTTTTACCCATTACCGAGTCCTGCTCAGTCTAAATTTGTTGAAGATAAATTAGAAAATATATCTCAGGAGCTTTTTGATCTCCGGGTTGAACATGAATCTACACTTAATGAATATGACATAATTTCTGCAAAATACGAGGAAGCTCTTCGTGCTTTGGCCGAATTACAAGATTCTGTCGATGGGTCTAATCGTCTAAATATACGGAACACGATACTATTAGAATCATCAGGCTCAGAGATAACAAATTCTATCTTTCCATCAAATATTAAACTTAATGAGCTTAAAAATGGAGAACCATGTACAGCTTTACGTTCTCTCTCATCAGAGTTATTGCTTTCAGAAGAATTTTCAAATACCCTAGGTCTAACAGACACAGATATTCTAACCGAGAGTTTCGATTCTGAAACCACAGAGGATAGCTTTCTACGAAAGAATGCACTATTAGAAGAATTTAATAGGTTACGAAAAATTACTGCAGAGCGAGAGAAGGCACACTACATTGTAGTAGAGAAGCTTATGATGCTCGAAAAAGAACACGTTTGTGCACTGGAACTTGTTGAAGAGCTGAAAAATGAAGTAAATAAGGCGAAGATGAACCAGTCCGATGCTTCTACTATAAATTCGCCAATGATTCGTCGCAAGTCTAGCCAAAATGTCATGACCATTGAAAAAGCACATCGTGCATTTGCTTCATTGCGGAATATTGGCTCGGAGAGTTTTGAATCTAATCCTGATAAATTAGCAAACTTTGAATTTAACCTAAACACAGCAATGCATGAATTACATGCACGTTCCGAGCGTATACAAGAGCTAGAGGCCGACATGACAGCAACCAAAAGGGAATTGGAGTCAAAAATGACAATCATATCAGGTCTTACTCGCGAGCGTTCCAGCCTACAATCAGCTCCTGCGGTCGCTTCGGCAATGAATGAACAACTTTTGCAAATTGAGAATCGAATTAAAGGTGCTTACCAAGCCCGTGAACAAGAACTTAATCAAGAAGTTAGCAGTTTACGAGCTACCCTGGGCGTATACACTTCTAGAAGTTATGATGAAGATAATGAACCATACAATGAACAGGCAAAGCAGAGGACTATTGATTTGGAGGCCGAGCTTGCTGGCTGTATGGCAAAGCACGAGGCGGTCTTAAAGACCTTAAGAGAGAATGAATTTAAGTACAAGGAAACTATAGCAAATTTAGAGATGGAAATCTCTAAATCCTCTTTAAATTCAGAACTTGAGAACAATAGGGACAACGATCGACTCTGTGCAAAATTACAAAGGGAAAATGCGGACTACAAAATGAATCTTGAAGCCAATATGAGGAAAGTTTTGGAACTCGAGAAGGCGCATACTCAGGCCCATAAGGAATTATATGAAGTAACTAACTCTAAAGATGAAGCACTTTATGAAATCGATTACCACAAGTCTTTTATCGCACAGCTACAGCGACAAATTGATGAGCATGATAATATCGTTAATAGGTTACAGCAAGATCTTAATTACTTGCGCGAAAATTACCATAAAGATCTCAATGAGTGTAAATCGGTCATTCAAGCTGAAACTGAAACTCAGATTTCAAAACTCGAATCTGCCCATATAGAAAAAGTAACTTGCTTACAAGAAGAGCTTGCTAGAGCCCAACAGGAGCTGACCTCGATAGCAACAGAAGTTGCAAATGCGATTGGCGTTGAGGTCAGTATGGAAGAGTTACAGGACAGAGTTACTCTACTCCTTGATGATAGAAAAACCCTCTCAGAGGAATCCGAGTTATGCAATAGATTGAAAGAGGAAGTCGATGATCTTTCAATTACCAATACCAATCTTGCCGGACAAATTGATCAAATTGGAGCAGATATCACGGATATACTGAAGAACATGGTTGACAACAAATACCAAAATCATAGATCTATTCCAGATCAATTAATTGCCCTTAGGAAAGAGATAATTGACCTATCAGCACAAAATGAAAAGAATGCTCGTCTAGTCCAAGAACTAGAAGATCAATTGGCATCGAGTTATGATCAAAATCAGAAATTTAGCAATCGACTTTCTGTTTTGCAGTCGGAACATACAGCTCAAGTCGAAGAATCAAATACAGTCACATCTCATCTCCGAGCTGAATTGGAAGCTGTTAAGGAAGAATTTTTAAATATCCAGGTAAGGTCGATAATTTAAGCAAGGGATTTTTATTTTAACTAATTTTATAGTCCAAACTTGATATAAACAGCATGGATAATCATAAACTGTTAAACTCGAATGGACATCTTAGGAAGTCCCCTTCCATCACTTCCTTACCATCTCCCCCGCCTGTGATTCCTCTACCTCCTCTCCCCTCGTCTATCTCATTTAATCAATCTGGATTTTCATCAATTTCGTCCATTTCTGGACAAGTTAATAGACCTCCCAGTAAGGACTTGGCTGCACAGCAAATTCATGACGATCAAGAGCTACGAATCCGAACAATTGAAAAGCATCTTTCTGCCGAGAAACAACTTACGCAAACACTTGAAGAGGCCCTTACGGACCTTGAGAAACAAAGCAAGAAATTAAGATCTGATAGTGAGGCATGGAAAAAGCGCTGTATAGAGCTCGAAACTGAGGTCAAAGAACTGAGAGAGAAAGAAAAAAATAGTAATCTTGACAAGGGTAATCGATGGAGCATGCTACAAGTTGAAGAGGAACGCAAAAAGCGACGAGATGCAGAAATCGCTCGAGCTCAACTCGAAGAGAGAATGAACGCCATTAATAAAAAGAAGAAGAAAGCAAGTTTGAACTGCTTTTAAATTTACACTAATATATTTGTTTTTTCTTCATTGTGGACTCATCCGCTGTTTATAGTAATAAGTAAATTTTAATGAGTTGGGAATATTCATTATCTTTTGCAATGCTCGCTACTACAGAGACGATAAAACGCCACATTCTCGGTCATTCATTCGTGAATAGGGGCGTTTATCTTGGTAGATGAGATAATTTATGTAATTAACTGACGATTTATTTATTCTGGACAAGATACCTAAGGTTTATAGGCGTTTTGGGGCTATCTCTTTTTGTGGCTGTTTTGCATTGGGAGGGGATGGGTAGAAAGGGAGATGATCGGAAACTTTGAAACTTTTCCTTTGGTTTGTCATGGATTTATTTGCTCATTTGAGACAAAATAAATGGATTTTCTTTTCTTCGAGCTCTTGGATTAGGTTTCCAAATAGTCGAACTTGATTCTTTCTAGATGGGTGAAACAGGATCAGAGTACGTAGCAGCTTATGGTTTATAGGAGGCATGATATAGTAAATACTTCTTTTATATCTTACAAGCATTAAGGTCACTTATCATTGCTACTGCTTCTCATTTCAAACTATACTAACAAAAATTAATGCTCTTTCAAACTGGCTTAGTTTTCCTACCTGAACTTTCAGACAATAATTACAACAAAGACTGTTAACTATTGGAGGAAGTCGGAGAGAAGTGATTGGCTTAAAGATTTAGATTTTGCCATAAAGTCTGTTATCGTCTAGACTCGCTTAAAATCATATTCGTTTGGGGATGTAAATACGTATCAGTATGGCTTTTAGTACGCAACAAGATCTCTGATTTAATGTGAATGACCTACCTAAAGGTCAAGATGGAACATATGGCATGCTAGATTTAGGCTATGAGGTATTATTATCGAAGGGATCAATAGAGTCAGGATCCAACATATATGCGATAGCACAATACAAGTCTCTCATCGTCGTTCACAGAGAGGTGAGAAATAGGATTCTTTTCCAATGTCATAAGATTAGTGTATTTAATTATAATAAGAAGAATGTTGATAATTATTTTCAATAATTTCCACCATCCAATTTGTATCGTAGTGCGTATATTCGGGTAATCAAATGGAAAAGTCATCTATCCCCACCCTGAGCGACGCTCAGGGCTAAGTGGGCGAACGCACGGATCCGTTTAAGATTTTCTAAACAGCCTTTTGGGACCCTGTTTATTATTTTCCCCAGTGTTTCTGAAATCGTATCAACGTCTTTACGAAATTGGATACAACCCCAGAATTCTGTTTTTTTCCTTTTAGTTCGTCATGGTAGATGTTGAGGAGGTGTTACCCGACCTAGATACCGGCGAGAGTAAAGCAGTAGTAGCAGTAGTAGCGACAGATCAAAAAAGAAGCCAAGGACTACTACGTCAAGAATCGCGATTAAGTCTCCCATTTGCTATTCGACTGCCCATTGCAACCGCAATAGGCTTCCTTAGTGGCGCTTCTCTCGGAATTGGTCATGGCTCTAAAGCAGCTGCATTGCGCTTTCGAGCTGAAAATTCTCATCGGCTCCCAACTACTCCCACGGGCTGGTATCTCTACCATAAGAGTAAAAATTATCATACCGCCCTAGGCGGTGTCAAAGAAGGTGCTCGCATGGGATTGCGTGTGAGTGTCTGGACTGCAGCTTTTTTTACGGCAGAGAATGTTTTCGATAAATGGAGAGGGGAAAAGGATTTTATTAATACTATCGGAGGTGGATTAGCCGTTGCAGGAGGCTTTAGTTGGTGGAGTATGTTTTTTTTTCAACATGGCTTCATTCAAAGCTCTTTTAATCCAAGCGATTAATTTCTTTCGTCGTTGCTCACCTCCTCCCCTCTCCTCCCCTACAAAAATATCGTTTTATTACTTATATACTTTATATTTATATAATATATTGTTTTTGCTCATTATATTTATTGGGGGTACTCCCCCATTTATAGATTCATTTCCGGCTTCTACGGCAGCTAGAACAGCCAAAATTTCTTTGGTAGTGGGACTAGCTTATGGACTGATTCAGGATGCTGTAAGTATGGCCAAAGGAAGACAACTACGCTATATGAATTATATCCTTGCAAAAATTTCAAAATCTACCTGAAAACGAAGATAAGAAGGAAGAAAAAAGAACTTAAATGTAAAATCTACGCATGGATTTCAAAATACGTTCGCAAAATACTTTTTACCCAAAAAGTTTACTTTGATGAAAATTTCAGGTGTAAATCGACTTGTCACAACTTTATTCATTGGACAGAGTAGTGTTGTTTTCTTCTATAACAAAAAAAGCTAGTTGGTTTCAATACTACAAATAATTATCATTTAAAAAAATTCCTCTCAAAGAAAAAGCCCATGTTTGGAAAAGCAAGAAAAAAATGCCATCGTAATGAGTGCCAAACTGTAGTCTCTGTAAAACCCTTCAAAATGACACAATTAAGTGTAGATGTCACGAAATCTTTTTACTCTTCTTAGTACATAGTAATCGGATATATTTTTCTCGCCTTAAACATAAGTCTTACATTCTGTAGAATATATGACGGTATGTATGGATTTGCTCACGATAGAACGAACTCAATGTATTTCTGAAAGGCCACCGGTATAGCCACACCCCCACCCACATCAAATGGACCGCAAGA